>PVJA010019011.1:0-39046 GCA_004027025.1 Myocastor coypus
GGCCAAGACCATGCCAAAAACATGTAAACTTTTAGAAAAACCTTAAAAGATCTCTGGCATCAAACTTCATTCAAACTCTCCTTTCTGACTTTCCAGTGTATAATAATGATAATAATGTCGCTCTTGTTCTGGCTCAAAACTTTTGACTCTTCTTCCCTCTCAATCCTCATACTTGTTCACCAAGTCCCTAAGCTTTCTGTGTTACAAAGTCTCCTCAGTAACTTATTTTCACTATTATCTCTGTATAAATTCAGTGAACTAAGGTCCTTCTAACTGACTTTAATCTACTTTTCCACTTAGTTTCCAACTACTCTCTTTTGTACACTTCAGTTAACCACTCTTCTCCCTGTATACACACATAAAGGTATATAATATACAATGGCAACATGCATACACAACACACAGGTAAATTCTTGCCATTATACCTGCCTACACACTGCTCCCGCCTACCTCAGAATAGCTTCTTTTGAGTCCCAGCCCACTTAGGATGCCCCTCTACATAAGAAAATGCCACAATACCTGGGACCTACACAACTCAACCTAGCACTTAGCCAGGATGCCTTCTTTTGTTTTCTATTATTTAGAATATTTATAAACTATACTACTTATTTAATGCCCCCAAACCCCATATAATCCACCCATAGAAATGGTTTTCTTTGCTGGGCATGGTAGGATATTCCTATAAGCTAAGCACTTGGAAGACTGGGGAGGAGAATTGTTAATTCAGCACCATCCTGGGCTATACATCAAACTCAAGGCCAGCCTAGGCAATATAGCAAGACCCTGCCCCAGCTCCCAAGAAAAGTCCTACATTAAAAAATTTATTATCTCAGAAAACATAAAAGAAATCACATATTCTACTATAATTAGGCTTTTTGGGTTCCCTATAACAACAAGATTCTCTATTTTTGTCTGAACTATAATGGACGGAAGTAACATCAATGCTTCTTTCTAACTAGAAGCTTTGGTTGGCAATTATATAGAATTGGTATAAAACCTGGGAAAATAAATTATTACATAAGATGTTTGAGAGACTAATTTTTCAGCTCTTGGGGGAAAAAAATAAAGCAGTATCCATTCATTGTCATCCATTGTTCTAATAAGTTATAGATTCTCTCTTTTTTTTTTTTTAAGAATTATTTTATTTTATTTTCTTGTTTCAGAACCTTTGTTTGTTTATTCACTCATTTTTATGGCCAGCTCAGCCTGCCCGAGGGCAGGGCTGGCGCAGTATGTGGTGCCAGTGATCGAACTGCTGTCCCTGAAGCCACCCAAGCTTTCCCAAGCAGGTGCTTTAGACCACTGAGCCATCCCGCCGGGCCCTATAGATTCTCAGTAATGCTTTACAATATAAGAATCAGTTTGTGATTATTTTCAACTTTTTTAAGCCTTCTCATTTGCTATAACTAAAATTAAAGCTATTTTTTCTCATGCAAGTAAGATAGTGAAATTTTCCACTTCCAATTTTAAAGAAATTCTCAAGAATATCAACAATCAATCACACAATGATACTCAGAGTTGGACTATAAAAGTTTTCAGTGTTCCTGAAATGAATCCTCAAATCACGATAACTTCCCTGTTGTTATGGTTTATGTCTAGTTGTCCCCCCAAAGCCTTATGCAAACATGGGGTGGGAACTTCCACAGATTGAGACTTGACTCATGAGTCACTGGGATTATGTGTTTTTAGTACTATGAGCTTATGGTCTGAGTACTGCTGGGAATTATAGGTGTGGTCTGAGGTGGATAGGCTAAGGGAGAGAGCCTGATGTAATTTAAAGAGAGTCAGAAAAACAGACTGGCGCTGTTGCTCTCTGCTCTCCTCATTGGTCGGTTGCCTTTGTCACCATTGTTACTGTTCCACTGCCATGAACTGCTGCTCTCTGCCATGTGCCACTCAGCCTTGGAGCCGGCAGAGTATGGACTGAAACCTCCAGTAACTGTGAGCTAAATAAACCTTTCCTTCCTTGATTTTGGATGTCAGGTATTTGTCCCAGCAACAAGACAAAAGTAACTAAGACACCTGTATTAGACAGCTCTCCATACTATTAGGACTTTAGAGAGTAAATTTTCCTTAACTGTAACCTTACCCAGATGACACAAAGAGAAGCATAACTAAGTTTTCAGAATGACTACCAAGTAAGAGTGAAAACTGATTTGCAATCTATCAATGGCCCCTTGTGTTTTTGAAAACGTCACTGGAACATTTCAAGGAGGTCCTAGAGCCTTGAAGTCTGGCCCAAATAATCTATAAATCACTACCCATAGCAAACTTCTGGAGTTTAAGAAGTACTAAGTAGGCAGACTAAACAACAGTCACACTTTATCTGTGGTGACACCAGAAGCCATGGGTTATAGATTCTCAAAACTTTTCCTGTCCTCAGAATGTGAGGTGACTATCAAGAGTAGAGCTCTGTGGGGACTTCTTACTCTGCCAAGACAGAATAACAAGGACTAGACTGACCCTCCCACATGAATCAACCAAAAGAAGGAAAAAAGAACAAGACAAAATAGATAAAACAACAGTTTACAAGATACTGAGTATCAGGTCAGGAAGGAAAAATGATTTCTTAGAAATGAAAAAATAAACAAAGTTTACACAAGTTTATTACATTCAGAGAACTTATAGACTCCCTGGATTGAAGAATTCAGACAGAAAAAGAGAGCAACAGTTCAAAAGGCAAGCAAACATTTAACTGTACAGAGAACTACAGAGATGTGCAGAGGACCCAGGTTAAAAATTTGACATTACTCTTTTGTGCATGCATGTGAGGAAACTAAAACAAGCCCAGGATAGAATAAACCATCAAAAAGCACTGGAAGAAACAATGCTGGACATGCAACAGACCAAGAACACTAGCTTTTCCAACTAGGCTGACTAGGAAAACTACAGTTCAATGGGGTGGAGTACTCAGAAGGGTCTTGTAAGGGGAAGGGAGTAGCCATACACTGAATGCTGTCCGGATCCTACCAAAAAAAAAAAAAAAAAAAAAAAAAAAAAAAAAAAAAAAAAAAAAAAAAAAAAAAAAAAAAAAAAAAAAAAAAAAAAAAAAAAAATCATAGAAGTAAGGATAAAGTATATTTAGGTAATTTATCCCATCTAAAATTGAATCTCAACTACATTTATAGAAAAATGAAAACATCCAGCATCCATTTATAATCTCAGGATATTCAATGGTCAGGATTAAATAACTGGCGCACAGCATCAGAAGGTATCCAAAGAAACAGAAAATAATAGCGGGGTGCAGTGGCTCACCTATAATTCCAGCTATTTAGGATCGTAAGTTTACAGCCTGCATGAGCAACTTAGCTAAAACCCTATCTCAAAATTTAAAAGTGCTGGGATGTAGCTCAGTGGTTGAGTAGCTGCTTAAAACATACAAAACTCTAGGTTCGATACCCAGTTTAAGGGAGGTGAAAAAAAGGGGTAAGAATGGGGAGGGAAACAGAAAAGAAAGGAGTAAAAAGAAAAGAAATCTGAGGGTCAGGGATATACCTCAGCAGCATAACGTTGAGTTCTATCCCTGGTATCACAAAGAAATAGAGAGACAAGGGAGGGAGAGGGAGAGGGAGAGAGAGAGAGAGAGAGAGAGAGAGAGAGAGAGAGAGAGAGAGAGAGAGAGAGAGAGAAAATCCAACCCATAGTGAGGAGAAAAACCAATCAATTAACTGACACAGATATTGTGACCACTGGATTAAGACATTAAAAGTTGCTATAATACTAATATACTAAGTAAGTTAAGTATAAATCCATCTTCTAGAAATAAAGACAATCTCTAAAGTGAAAATTACACTGCATGGGAAAACAAGATTAAATGTTGTAGAAGAGTAGGGAATTTGAGGATACTACTAGAAACTTCCTATATTGATACAGAGAGAAAAAAATTAAAAACAGAAAAGAATGAGCTTTAAATAGCCTAAATGCTTATAATTAGAGCCCATGAAAAGAGAAAATACAGCTAGTATTGGGAGAGAGAATCAGAAAAAGACATTTGAAATGATATCTGACATTTTTACAGATGTGGTGAAAACTCAATTCACTGATTGTGCTATACCAATATATACCATAAATTACTAAAAACCAGTGATAAGCGAGGTGTGGTAGTGTACACCCGCAACCCTAGCACTTGGGAGACCAAGCCAGGAAAAGCACATCCTGGTCAACCTGGGGACTTAACAAGACCGTGTTTCAAAATACAGTGAGGGGAGGGGACTGAGCCTGAAGCTAAAAGTCAAAGTCCTGGGTTTAATTTTCAGGATCAAACAAACAAGCAAGTAAAGACAAAAGTTTAATGTTAGAAGTCAAGACAAAAGCAAACAAACAAAAAGACATGTTATATGCAGAACAATGAAGGTAAAGATGATAGCAGATTTCTTATCCAAAATAAGATAAGTAAGAAGACAATACAGCAAAATCTTTCAAGTACTGAATTTTTAAAAAAAATCTATAACTAGCAAAAGTATCATCCAAAACTGAAGGTAATATAATGACCTTTTCAGACAAAAGAAGAAAGAATCCATGGCCAGCAGATTGACACAAAAAATGTTCAAGGAAGCCTTGCAAACATGAGAAAAAAATTATTTCATGTTTTTGGATATATAAATCTACAAGAAATGAAGAGCACTGGAAATAGGGGTTAGCACTTATGTTGATGCTTTTGTAACTTAAAACTCCTTAAAAGATAACTTCTATAAAATATTATTAATTTATTATAGATTTTACAGCCAACATATTAGTAAAATATGACATCAATAGCATAGTCTGGGAGAAGATACATGAAACTAGACTGTTATAAGTATAAATGTCTTGTAAGCAATATGATATAATTCAATTGAATTGAATTAAGAGTAATAAATTAGATGTGCAGAGTTAAACCCTAAAACCAGTATTAAAATAGGTGGGAAAAAAAGTCGTACTTAACAAGTCAATAAAGGAGATAGAATAGAACCATAGTCCTTAATTCAAAACAAGCCAGAAAAGGAAATGAAAATAATTTATAGTATAAATAGCAGACTTAAACTTGACTCAGATCCATGACAACACTATGTAACAGAATAGCCCAAATTATATAATTTGTCATACAGTATTAAATTTTAAAAATATCTAAGTATATACTATGTGCACATAAAAACTGCTACCCTTCAAATGAGAACACAGATTAAGCAAGATTAACTATTTAGTACAGTTAGATTAAAAGTAAGATGATGGTAAAAGACACACCATCCTAATGTTGGACAAAGAAAGTTGGAACAGTTATATTAATGCACTAAAAATATTTAGAGCAAATAGTGTCATTACAGAAAGGGAAGGTCATTTCATAATGATTAAGGGACAAATTTATCAGGAAGACATAATCTTAAACATTAATGTATCTAATAATAGATTCAAAGTATAAAGTTAAAGCTGAAACAACTTCAAGGAGAAATAGACACACATGTCTGAAATTATAAGAGATTTCAAATCCTCTTAATATTAGCACAAGTAGAAAAACAGCAAGGATATCAAAGACCTAAACAATACAATCTTCTATCTTTACTGAACATTAAAGAAAACTCAAAATAGAAAACTACACATTTCTTTCCAAGTGCACAGATATTTTACCAAGTCAGACCATATTATGGCCCTAAAACAAGTTTCAATAAATGTATGAAGCTTAGCTAATATAAAATTATGTTCTCTAAATACAATTAAGCCAGGTGTGGTGGTACACGCCTGTAATCCCAGCACTCTGGGAGGCTGAGGCAGGAGGATTGATGAGAGCTCAAGACCAGCCTAGGCTACAAAAGTGAGCTCAAGGCCAGCCTGAGCTGCATAGTGAGACCCTGTCTCAAAAAGACATACATAAATAAATAAATAAATAAATAAAATTTGAAGTCAACAAGTCTGGAATATTTTAATCAAAATATACAACTCTAGTAGCCTATGAATCAAAGAAGAAATCAAAAGGAAAGTTAGAAAATACTCTCCAACAAATGAAGATGAAAACAATATATCAAGCTTCGTAAATGACACTAACATGTAATTAGAAGGTGATGCCCATGTTGGAAAAGAAGAAATGTCTGAATTTTATGGTCTCAGCTTCTATCTTATCAAAGTATAAAAAGATCAAATTGAATCAAAGCAATAGAAAATACTGCAGAATATCTGATAATGTTTTTAAATGTTGTATACCTTTTGAATCTTGCTTATTCCTCAGAGTCTCACACTAGTATGACAATACTAGTCTACTATGTGGCCTAGTTCATTTCACTAATATGACAATACAATGTCTACTCATGTGGCCTAGTTCATTTCACTTATGAACATTGTCTTGAGTTCCATCCACTTACCTATAAAATCTCAAGTTTATTTTTCTTTATTTTCTTTGAGTAGTATTCCATGGTATTAAAAAAAAAAAACACACACATCTTTTTTTATCTGTTTCTCGGTTGATGAGCATTTGGTTTGTTTATAAGATAAGCTTTACAAATTGTGCTTCTGTAAACATGGGTGAACATATATCACTATGGTATAATGTTTTTAATTCTTCTAGGAAAATATCCAGGAGGGGCATAGCTGGATTTAATGGGACCTCCAAACCCAGCTTTTTGAGAAATCCTCCCACTGATTTTCACAGTAGTTATATCAGTCTTTACTCCCACTAACAGGACAGAAGTACCAACAGCCCTACCAGCATTTTTTATTGGTCGTTTGATGACTATCTGATAATTTAAAGACATGTTCAACTAGGATATGAAATCCTCAAAAAATATGTCAAACAGAAATATCTGAAATAAAAAAACAACAGCATAGAATTCATATAGTGCAAAAATGACCAGTTCAAGTTAACTGATATTGAAGACTAGTGAATTATAACAAAGAGCTCAAAGAAACTAAAAAGAAAATAAGACAATGAGAGAAAGCTAAAAAAAAAAAAAAAATGAGAGAAAGCTATCCAATAGCTACAAGATAACAAGAAAAATAAGACTATTCAGAGTTAGAGAAAAACTAGAAGGTAGCAAATGGATTCACTAACATGTTTATAGAAATTATGGGGAAAAACTTCCCACATGTAAGAAAATAATTTAGGGAGCTAAGGATATGGTTCAGTGGCACATGCTTGCCTGATAATCACAAGGTCCTGAGTTCAATTCCCTGTACCAAAAAAGAAAAGAAACTAAAATATAAGTGAATGATGCTTACAGAATACCAATTATGATGAAGGGCATATGCTATTTAAATTCAGATATTTAGAAAAACAAAACAAAACAAAAACAGAATTTTAAAGACAGCACAAGGAAAACAAGAACTCATATATAATGGTCAATCAATAAATGTCAACTGATTAGAATCAGAGCAGACTCTCAGCACAAACTCTGAAGGCCAGAAGAACTTGGAGCAAAGTATTTCAAGTCTTAATATCAGCACACAAAAATCATTAGCATTTGTGTACATGAACAAGAACACTATTAGAATATTATGAAGGCAATATCATTCATTGGTAACTTCAAGAAAAATGAAGTATGTAGGAACTAATCTAACCAAGGAAATGAAAGACTTCCACAAAGAAAACTATAGTACTCTGAAGGAGACTGGAGACATGAAAATGGAAATACATCCCCTTGCTTCTAGACAGCCAGAGCCAAAATACAGATTCAATGCAGTTCCAATCAAAATGCCAACAACATAGTTTATAGATCTAGAGAAAATAATCCTAAAACTCCTTTGAAACCCAGAATAGCAAAAGTAATTGTGGCAATAAGAGCAAAGCAGGCAGCATAATAATACCTAATTTCAAGCTATACTACAAAGCAATAGTGATTTTTTTTAATTTTTTAAAAGAGTATACAAATTAGAATTAAAACAAAAAATTACAAGTGATACAGAATTCCACATAACAAAGTAATGTGAATTTCTCAGTATTTGTTGTAATGCATAGTTATCTTCCAAACAGTTATTCATGTTACCATATATATGCATGCACAATTGGAAGAAAAAAGGAAAGAATTATATAAGAAATTAAAAAGATAAAAAGTACAAACAATTGAATAAAAGAGGCAAAACAAATTAATTATTATCTGTTCCTTCTCATAGACCAGCAGAATAGTGATTTTAAAAACAATCAGCATGGTAGTAGAACAAAAAGGACACTTGGATCAGTAGAATAGAACTATAGATACAGAAACCTCACCAGACAATCCAATATTTCACAAAGGGTCCAAATGAAATAAAAATAGTACTGAACACAAATAATTAGAACTATTGGAGTTCTTGACCATGTTTGTTAGTGGTCTGAACAGTAAAGTTCGTAACAACAGCTTACATGGACATAGCACTCCATGTGAGACTTTCTAAGCACTCTACGTATATTATTCACTTAATCCTCCCAATAACCCAGGAGCTAGGTACAGTGATCAACTCCATTTTTCAAGAGAATATACACCTGAAAATCAAATAGCTTCATGCAAGGTAACACCAGTGAATGGGGGTCAGATCAGAACTGAAGTACTCTGGCTCCAGATGCTATGTTTTAGCCATTTTGCTAGGTCACCTCTGCAGTAATAGACTAATAAAACAATTTTGAAAAGGCCAATTAATTTCTCAGAAAAATATATCCTAATAATATAGAGCAGATTAATGTCAAAGCTTCATTGTTTTCTCAGACTTTATGTCCTAAAATTCTCAAATGTTGGTAACTTTTAGCAATAAATTTAATGTATATGGGCTGAGGATAAAGCATAGCAACAGGGTGCTCCTCTAAAAAATGAGAGAAGCCCTGAATTTCTCAAGATCACAGAAAGGATAAAAGAAAGAAATCTAATTTTTATGGTCTGGGATATAGGTGAACAGTAGGACACTTCCCTAGCGTGTATGAGGTCTTGGCTTTTCAAAAATAAATAAACAAACAAACTTTCAAGATAACACACTATCAAAAATATAAATGAACTAATAACAGAAGAATACATTAGGGGCTAAGGATGTGGTCTTATGAGACAGTGCTTGCCTAATATGGGAGCCACTGAGTTTGAGCTTCATCTCCACAAACAAATACTGCCATTGGCTAGCTGGTTCGCTCTCTCTCTCTCTCTCTCTCTCTCTCTCTCTCTCTCTCTCTCTCTCTCTTCCTCTCACTCTTTCTCTTTCCCTCTCTCTTAAGTGCATGTAGACTTATATAACTTTTGTTATAGTGAAGGGATTACATTTTATAGAGAAGAATTATTGACCTATTTTACAATTACATTTAAGCCTTATTTAGCAATGATCCAGAGGGGAAAAAGCTTGATAAACAAAAATTAAAAGTTATTTATCTTGGAGAGGAAACAAAATATTCAGATTTGATGTCTAATTGAGTTATTGCCACAATTCTCAAAAGTCATTTCTTTTCCATTAATCTTGTCTGTGTAAAACCTTATTAATGATGTGCTGAGTAATTTTATTTGACACTGGAATTTGGGATAGAACTTTGAGTTTAAAGTTGTCCCAAATGATTTATATGTTATAATCAGCTTTTAATCTATGGTTAATTACTCATATTTCATAATTCAGATTCCATTAATGGAGACAAATTAGGAGTACAATCATACAAGGTTTACTGTTAGGCATTCTTGCATGCCAAAGAAAAAAATTACTTCCCATTATGTTTTTACAATTCAATAGATATAAACAGATAAAATGTGTTTGTTTTCCTGTTTCAGTCCCAGGGTTCAACATTAACATTCATTAAAATGAATTCAGTATCTACATTTTACTGTAGGTTCATTGAACTTCTTATTTAATTTTAAAAAAACAGCTGTCTCTATTCCTACAAATTTGGCCCTGAACATGCCTGATCTCATCTGCTCCTACAGATCTGAATCACAACAGCATATATTGTTTAATAAGAAAACAAAATAGTAAAAGATGATGCAACATCCAAAGTCATTTATTGAAAATGAGGGAGAAAGGAAAGAAAACAACAAATCCTGATTCTAAATTCTTCATCTGACATCGTGATTTATAAGTTATTAATAAATGATTTAGTCAGTGCTGCCATTAATTGAAGACTAATATTTTATTTGGCAAAGAATAGAGTAAGAATTCAACTTAAAGCCAGTATGAAGCCAGGCATGGTGATGCACACCTGTAACGGGAGGCTAAGGCAGAAGGATCACCATGAGTTCAAGGCCAGCCTAAACTACATAGTGAGACCCTGTCTCAAATAAAACAAAACAAAAAAGCCAGATGTGTTAACACTTGGTTGCAATCTTAGCACTCGGAAGGCTAAGGCATGAAACACTTAGAATTTAAGGCCAGCCTGAACTACCAGAGCAAAAAATGTCAGAAAAAAAATCAAACATTGAATTTAGTTCAGCATCTATTGATTAATTAATGTATATGGCTCTCTATCAGACTGTACAGATATGATACATACATAAAATTAAAAACCTTTCATGTCCACTATCCATTGTAGATAGAACAAGAAATGAGGTGATCAGTGTGATGGTCAGTTGTTTTTCTGTTTTATTTACATTGACACATACCCACCATCCCAGCATTCTGGGAAGCTAAGGGCAGAAGGATCACAAATTCAAGCTCAATTTGGGCAAATCAGCAGCTTAGTGAGACATCTCAAAATTAAAAATAAGCAAAGGGCTGAGGATGCAGCTCTTTGTGAAGACCCTGTGTTCAGTTACTTTTGGATGATGCTAAAGAACAAAGCCATTATTTTGAAAACTAATAGCCTGTACTTGACCTTTCCCATACAAACTGCATTCCCATGTAATCAGTCAACAAATGGAAGTTTACAGAGTAAATCCAGTCAAATGACTAGGGAAGAGACAGAAAGAAATTGCCTAGAGTTATCATTTCATGATAAAGCTTGTATTTAACATGTATGAGATCCTGAATTCAATCCCAGCATGTCCAGAGGTAGGAGGAAATTATGCAATGAATTCCATGCAATGTATATGATGATATACATGTCATAGTGGCTGCCCACTTAATAAAAAGAGAGCTGAACAAATATTTTATCCCTCCTGACACAGAAACACAACATTTATGAAGTATTCTTGCCAACATATTTAGATCCAAATTTCATTAAGTCTCTAAATGAAAATTTATAGGAAACACAGATGTCGTGGGAACATGATAAATGACATAAGACTGTGATTGGCAAAATTGTGTGGAAAATTCTCCAGGCAAAAAAAAAAAAAAAAAAAAACTAGTTTCCCAAATTTTATGTGCAGGGAGATTAAAGGACCACAGAGAAAAGGGACTGAAGGTAAATAGTGTGCCTAAGGACAGTCACCTGGAGAGAAAACATTCTTTCAGGCTTTCACAGAGAGCAAACTGATCAAGCAATGGCCATGACTCATCCAGATGGCTGACACTGACAACAGTTCTACAAAGTACTATACATGGTTCCAAAGTAAATCCTGAGGGGTTTTGACTGACTTTGGGAGATGTAAAAAACTACATGCTTTGTTATACAGGTCTTGCTTTAACTTGCCCTTAACCACCCAGTAGAAAAGTTTAAACATGACACATAAAACGTAAAGGTTGTTTAGTGTGCTGAGCTGTAAAAGGCTCAAATCAACAGCTTCCAACATTGCCAGTTTCACCAGTAACGCACTGCAATTATGGAACATTTGACTATGTATATAATTAGCTTCTCTTAGATCAAAGAGAAGAAGTCTTGTGTACCAATAACCATCAGAAAATATATCATGTCTACACCCTACACTCTGTATAAGAGAACAACAATATGCCTTGTATCAATTATTGGAAATGTACTACTAATGTGTTTTCAAACTGCTACATTGTAATCTCTTCTTAAAAGTAATTAAAAAAAAAAACAAAATAAACTAGTGACTTCATCATGTAAGTTGTAAGTAAAAAAAAAAAAAAGCAGGTGCAAAATAGATGAAAAGACTTTATATATCATTTACCAATTGTAGAGTATATACCTCTCTTTTTTTTATCTTTATACTTTAGTACAGAGTCTACAGGGTCTATAGGGCCTCACTACTTAGACCAGACTCATAGTAATCCGCCTGTGTTCAGCCTACCAAGAACTGGGATTACAGGCATGCACCACCACACCCAGTCTCAATCGATGTCTCAGTGCGTCCTGGTGGAGATCGAACCCCAGCCACTGCATCTGCCTAAGCAGGAGCTTTAATCTGCTGAGCTATTTGACCAGCCCATATCTTATTAATGTATAGATTTTCATTAGATTTAAAAAGATTGCAAACATTATGAGGTAATTACTGGATATCTCATGCATAAAATTAAAAAGTCATTGTTTTTTCAATGTGATGATGTTATTGTGTTGTTTCTTTTAAAAAAAATAATATTGGGTCAGGGAGATAGCTTAATAGAATAAGCACTTGTCTGGCAAGTGCAGGGTCCTGAGTTCAAACCCTAGTAATGCAAATAAACAAACAAAAAGATAATATTGAAATATGAATGAAACAACCTCATGTCTGTGAATTTTTCCAAATTCTGTGTAAGGGGTGAGGGATAATGAGCCAAAATAAGATTAAGTCATAATTAGATAACTGTTGAAACTGGGAAATAGTTTTATGAATATTATATTATTCAGTTTATTTTATATATGTTTTAAATTTTCTATAATAAACATTATTTTGCTTTACTTGAGCACTTGTTTTATAGTAATGGGGAAACAGAAGACTTTTTCTTTTTAAAAAAGTTTTAGATACATACACACTTTATTTATAAAGAAAAAGTCCTGGTAACGCAATTAAAAAGTTTTAAATGGTATATAATAGAAATTCTCAAAGCCCTCACCCTTCTAAGGCCCTAGGACTCTGTTACAGTTTAGATCTAGAATGGTCCCCCGAAGTCTCATACATTTAGACCCTGGGTTTCAGAGAAAGGTTGTTGGATCATGGGGGTGCTATAATCATCAGTGGACTAATCCTCTGAGGAGCTCATAGCTGAATGTGTATGTCGCCGGATGCTTGCCTTCAGAGGATCTCCCTCTCTCCCTCTCTCTCTCTCTCTCTCTCTCTCTCTCTCTCTCTCTCTCTCTCTCTCCCTCCCTCCCTCCCTCCTTCCCTCCCTCTGTTTCTGTCTCTCTGTCCCCTAGACCCTTCCTGCTTTGCCGTGCCCACTGATGAGTTCAATATGCTGTTAGGAGGTAGGACTTGAACTTGGTTGAAGGAGAAGGGGTCACTGTGGGCTGCCTTGGAAGGATGTATTCTTGTCCCCAGCTCTTCTCTCTCTGCTTCCTGGCTACTCCACAGTGAAAAGCATGCTACTCTATTCTGCCATGCCATTGCTACCCTGGAGCTGTCCAACACAGCTGAGCCACTGGAACCGTGAGCCAGAATAAATCTCTCCTTTAAAGTGCAGGTGTCTGGCACTTTGTCCCAGCACAGGAAAGTGATACAACACATGTTTTCAGAGTGTCTGTAAAATGAAAGTACTTTTATAACAATGCTAAGATATTATTTACCTTTTTCACCTGTGTTGACTTTTACACTAACAGTGCAACATCAACAGGGCCAAAAGTCTTAGTACCCTGGCATAAAACAAGGCAGTGTGGCCACCATATTTAGTATTCACTGCTTTCTTCACCATCACTTACTTATTTGTAGCTTTTTTAAAAAGCAAGTGTTAGCTAGGCATGGTGTAATCACAGGCATGTAAAGGTATGCCTGTAATCACAAAACTTGGGAGGCTGAGGCAGGAAGATTTCTATGGGTTTGAGGCCTTTTTTTTAATTAGGCATTTTATTTTGGAGGGGTCTAGTTTTCTGAGATCTTATATATTCTAGAGATAAGTCCTCTGACGAATAGCTGGAAAGGCTTTTTACCTGTCCTATAAGTTGTCTGTTCAGTCTTAGTTGCTACCTTTGCTATGTGGAAGTTTTTTATATTTGATATAATCCCATTTGTTGATTCTTGATGTTAAGTACTGTTCAACTGAGGTTTTGTTTAAAATAGTCCTTGCCCACACATATAACTTCAAAAATTTTACCTATTTTATCTTCCAGCAGTTAAGTGTTCTTATTTTAATATTTAGAACTTTGGTTCATTTTGATTATAATTTAGTACATTCACTCTTCAACATGCGAACAGCCAGTTTTTCCAGCACCATTTATTAAAGAAACTATATTTCCTCCAGTATGTCTTTCCCCATGTCAAAAATGAGCTGAATATACCTATGGTTTTTCTCTATCCTCTATTTCACTGTAATGATTTATTTTTTTATTAATATATGTTTCTGATACATTATAAATATATTTATGCCACAATTTTTTAAAAAGTTATTGATACCCTCCTGGTTTTTTAACTGTACATCTTTGTGAATTTAAACTGTTTCTATGTACTTCAGTCAAAAGAACATACTCTAATAGTATGAATGCAAAAGCAGGTATAAAGGATTCAGCTATTACCAGTAAGCAAATATTAAAGAAAATTTCAAACATAAAATAAAGTTAATCATTGATTTTTAGCTTTGGAGAAAAGTTACCTTTCATAAAAATGTTTTACATTAATAGGTAATGCACTTTTAAATTTAAATGAGTATGTTTAATTTCTCAATTTTAACTTCTAATATAAGTAACAATAACCTATATTACTACAAGTTCCTTGGAGTCCTCAACAATTATTTTTGTGTGTGTGCATTTAGGACAGGGTCTACAGAGTCTCATTATGTAGATTGGAATCCTAGTGATTCTCCTGTTTTCAGCCTCCCAAAGGGCTGGGAGTACAGATATGCACCACCACGTCCAGTCTCAATCCCCATCTCAGTGCTTGAACTTGGCCCCTGATTCTGTCTAAGAAGGTACTTTAATCCACTTAGCCATTTGGCCAGCACTGTAAGATTGTTTTTGTTTGTTTGTTTGTTTTTAGATGAAGTCTTGCTACATAATTCAATCTGGCCTCAAACTCCTAGTGATCCTTTTGCTTCAGGCTCTCAAGCTTTGGGATAATGGGTGTGCCTCAATATGCCCAGCTTATGGGAGACTTTAGAGTACATAAATCTGAAGCTAGGTTCTGGGCTTCCTGAAGACTAGCTGAGAGGGCTGGAACATGACTCTTGCCTTCTGAAAATAAGAAAGGATGACAATAATTTCTACCCAAAGCTACTGAAGGAAAAAATTATACATCTATCTATCTATCTATCTATCTATGTATCTATCTCTATATAGATATAGATATATAGAATATATATTCTATATAGATATCTACATACTATATCTATATATGTAGATATAATGGATATTGAGATCTATATAGATATAAATATATTCTTCCAAAAAAGTATATATCAAGATCAAACCCTGGCCACTGTACTCTGCCTAAGCAGGAGCTTCAGTCTGCTGATCTATCAGGCCAGCCCTCCTCAATAATTTTTAAGAATGTAGGAAGAGCCATGTGTGCTGGCACACACCTGTAATCTCAGCACTCTGGTAGGCTGAAGCAAGTTTGAGCCTAGCACAGAAATATTAGCCATTTAGCAAGACACGGTATTAAAAAAGTACAGGTTAAGCTCAGTGTGAAGGTCCTAGATTCAATCCTCATTATAAAAAAAAGTGCAGTATACAGTGTTGTGTGAAATCAAATGTTTGAGAACCACAGGAATAATACCATCAGTGAAAGAAGACAAATTTAGAAAAGTAATCATATAGGTAAGGATTTATATTCTTTTGAACTACACATTGGGTTGTCAGGGTCTGAAAAGCAGAAAAAGGTCCTTCCAGGCAAAACAACTTCAAGAACATATAATGAAATTAGAAGCAGGTGTGAAAAAAGGTTTGGGGAGACTGGGCTTAATCTCAGATGCCAAGGTTATTATCTACTTTAAAACAGTAGGTGTATGGCTTAATTTTAGGAACCTTGGGCTGTCTTTTGGAAATCTACAATGTGAAATGATTTTTGGTTTTGTAAATGTGTATATCACACTATTTTTTATTCCTTGTGGTTCAAGTTGATAGAATGAGTCCTTAAACCCCAAACTAGCTAACCACAGTCCCCTCTGAGTCTTCACATACAATTTTATCTCTTCCTGGCACACCCATGTATTTACTTTTTCTCTGATATACTTTGTTAGGGTTGCCATAAAAAGGTTCCACTACTGGGTGGTTTAAACAACAGCAATGTGTTTTTCTCCTATTTCTGAAGGTTAGAAGTCTTCAATCAAGATGCTAGAAGCATTGGAGGGTTTTTTTTTTGAGGTCTCTTTGGCTTACCAATACCCATCTTTTCCTTGTGTCCTCACTTTATTGCCCTGCACATAACTGGGTCTAAATTTTCTTTTCCAGTAAAGAAAGCAATCATAGTGGATTCAAGCCCACCCATATGATTTTAACTTCATTATTTCCTTAAAAAACCCTACATCTAAATACAGTCATATTCTGACACATTGCAGTAAGGACTTCAATATATGAATCAGATGGGAACATAGTTTAGCCCATAACACTTTGGCTAATTCTCCTTGGGAAACTGCCTGAGTCATGTGTTTCCTTAATAAAGCTTTTCTTTGATTCTGAACTTAAAGAAAAGACCTTGTTATATTTCATATAGCATCCTATAACCTAACTATCATTTATCATAAAAATGAAATGGTTGGCATAATTATTTTAAGACTATCTCACCTACATAGCCTTATTTCCACAAGGACAGAAAACTGTGACATTCATTACTATATCCACAGAATATAAACAGTGCCTGACCTACAGGGTTCACTCAAAGAGTATATGGAGATTTAGAAGTTTCAAAGATGAACACTCAATGTCTACACGTCTAATAGGAAGCATTCTGAGTACTGAGGCAAAACTACTGTAAGAGATGTACCAGGAAATATATAATCTTGACAGTATAATCATACTGGCTTTTAATCCCACTAAAATACTGGTTTAAGAAAGTAAGAATTTAACTCCAGTCATATCTCAATCATTAACTGAAAATATGAAAATGAAGCAATGTTCCTTAACTTTGCAATATCTCTTAGCCTTCATCTTAAGTATAGAAATTATCTAGATTCAACACTGGCTACAATTTAGATAGAAAATCCATAACCTATTACTGTCCCAAACACACAAAGCCACCCTACCCTATAGTAGATCCCTGACTACCATTCATAAGAAGGTCAATTCCAACCTTTATCAGCAGCTTCTGGCTATATTTCTGGAACCTACTATTAGGCCCTGCTGCACCAGAGAGTTGCAAATAAAATTAAACCCCAAAGAACCTCTGCCACTTCTCAAAAACTCAGAGATTGAAAGCATTGCAGTTAAAGATCATAAGGGCAGCTGAAGTCTATAGCCACTGTTAATCTTGAAACCAACCAGTTAGGAGTTAAGAAGCTACAACTGTATCTTTTAGAGGAAAAAGGATTTGAGTTTAAAACACATAAATACAAATTAATGGCTAAAATATTTTGGGAGAATAGAAAAGTGTCAAGTACTTTTCTGTAACTTTTATTGGTATATGTTTGTAGTACACAATAATTAATCACGGAAAGTTAGTACATATTTTCTCTCTCTCGCTCTCACTCTCTTACTTTCTGAGCTAGGTTTTCACTTTGCTGGCTTTGAACTCACTGGATAGCACAGGCTGACCTTGAACTCAGAGTGATCCTCTTGCCTCAGCCTCCTGAGTGCTAGAATTACAGGTGCATGCCACCAGGTCCAGTTGGCATTCATTAATATTTTTCAACCCACCCCTTGCATCTCTTGGACCCGTATGTATATACTGTATGCATGTATAGACATAAAACACATTATACATGTTTGTAGTACATAGTGATCACATTACTTGTACAGATTTGGTGCATGTACACAGCAATTCAGTCCCTGTCCACCCCTTTTAAAATCTCACTCTCCACACACTTTTGTAAATTTTTCAAGCTGTGTGTGCCCATTAGAGCAGTGTCAACTAGACTAGCTTTCAAATACACCCAAGAGATTGACAGAGCATACTTTGGAGAGGGTCATGGAAGTTGACTCTAGGTGCTCTATATTGTCCCCTGACCCCTTACTTTCTGGTACTGTTCCCCTTTTCTGCTTCTCAACCACCATGAACAAAGTACCTATGCTCTGCTGCATTCTTCCATCATGTTTCTGTCTTAGAGCCAGCTGACCATGGGCTCAATCCTCTTAAAACAGGAGCCAAATTAAACCATTCCCCCTTTTAAGTTGTAAATGTTGAACATTGTGTCCAGCAAAAGAAAATCTGACTAATACGTTGGGCAAATGCATAATATGGAGAAAATGGCATTTGCTTAAGCACGTATTTCGACTACTCATGTGACTTTGAGCAAGATTCTGTCTTGGTTACTGTTTTTTTTGGTTGATGCTAATACTATAAGAGGTGGCTATATTTTATAAGGGAACATACAGAAATGCATTAAATGCATAGCTAAAGAATGAAAGAATCTACAGATTTCGGGCCAGTGAGATGGCTCAGTGGTCTAAAGGTCCTGCAGAGGAAACTTAAGGCAAGCGCTGCAACTGCTCCTCAATCCCTGGCACCACATGCTGCACACCCCCACCCCAGGGTGGGCTGAGCCAGCCATAACACAAACAAATAAATGAGGTTTAAGACAAATAAATAAAAAAATCTTAAAAAAAAAAAAAAAAAGAATCTACAGATTTCTTGAACCTACAGAATTCTAGCAACCACTTAAGAACTGAGTGTTTTTGGACAAATTTCACCTCCTTTGTGCTTAGCTTTATATATATGGGGTTTTTTTGTTTGTTTGTTTTTGGTGGAACTGGGGATTGAACTCGGGTCCTTGTGCTTGTCAGGCAAGTACTTATTCTACTGAGTTATTGCCCCAGCCCCAGCTTTCTTCATTTGTAAAGGTGAAATAATTACAGTACTGGGCATAATAGCACATATCCCAGCCCTCTGCAAAGCTGAGGCAAGAGGACCACAAGTTTTAATCTATCCCAGGAAACTCAGCTTCTTAGAAAGATCTGTAGCAAAAAAATAAAAAAAAACATGCTGGAAGTGTGACTCAATATGAAATTCCTAGGTTCAGTCTCCAGTACTGGATTATAATAATGGTACTTATTTTTGTGGTTGTGATAACAGTGATATCATACTTAGCACCCAAAACAAATTAAGCATCCAATAAATGTCAGCTATTTCTTTTAATGCTTTGTAATTTTCAGAGACTTTTCATCTAATATAATCTTATTTGATCACCTGGGAAGCTTGTGGTTTTCCCACACCCTTCCAATTCCCATCCCCCTTCCTTTTCCTTCTATCCCAGTGATGCCCCACTCACTGAAAACATGGAGGTCATTAGGCTTAATTTCCCTTAGTATCTTCCACATCTGCAAACTGCTGCAGTATAAGTGTCTGAGCTCCCTTCCCGAAATTCCATTTAGACATTTCACTTCTCTTTCTGGAAAATACAACTTGTGCTTCTCTAAAAAATACATAGGACACATTTTTCTGTGTGAAATGTTTTCTTCTCAGTTTTCATCACAGTAAGACCTACTCCTTTTTCTGGTTTCAACTCCTCTCAAAGCTATCTCTTTGGAGCTGGGCGTGGTGGCGCACCCCTGTAATCCCAGCACTCGGGAGGCTGAGGCAGGAGGATCAGTGCGAGTTCGAGACCAGCCTCCGCTCAAGGCCAGCCTGAACTGCATAGCGAGACCCTGTCTCAAAAAGACAAAAAAAAAAAAAGCTATCTCTTTGAACATCTGCAATTTAGGGAGGCATTCTCATAGATCCCTAAATTTACTTCTATACTAAATTATTATATATAAATAATTCTTTGATGGCATGTTTATTTCCTTTACATCCTCAGAGCCTAGCCCAGTGTCTGGCACATAGATGATCAATTACCATGGGTTTGCACAGACTGGTTTTAACACTCAGAACGCTGCAGTTCCAGGTAGTTGGTAAACAATATACACAAAGTATACATTTATTATCTTCTTTCTCTACTACCAAACCCTCAAACCAATGTTATGGACTTCCATTCTCTTCTCTACCACCTCTATCTGTTGGCCCATGATTCCTTGCTTTCCTCATGGCCAAATCTACTGGGCAGTCTATAATCTTTCATATATAAGACTTTCAATAAATGATCATTAACAAGCAGGTTAATCACATGATATATCTTAATTTTTCTTAAAGTACAGCAAGCCAGTAGTAAATTATTCATATTTATTAAGTATATGACTATGCAGATTCAAGGCATCATCTCATGTATTACTCTACATAATTCTAAATGCTGTGCCATATGATTTCATTAAAATAATCATAAGATGTTGCTGGGTATGGTAGTGTATGCCTATAATTTCAGCACTCTGAGAGCTTGAGGGAAGGATCCCAAATTCAAACCCCACCTGTGCAATTTAGCAATTCACTGAGAGCCAAGCTCAAAATTATTAAAAAAAAAAAAAAAAAAAAAAGGATTAGGGATGCTGGGGTGAAGCACAGTAGGAGGCTCTGGATTCAGCCTCCAGTACAAAATCATCATCACCATCATCCTCTGTGTTCAATGACTACTAAGTGTTTCCTGAATGAAAACTTTGCAACAGCAGAACAGCAGGGCCCCAGCTCATTGGAAGAATACTTGTTTACTGCATGTAGAGCTCTGCGTTTGATCTCCAGCACCACAAAAATGCAATGCTTTCAGAGTGATGACTCATGGTATTAAAATATATATATATATATATGTATATATGTATATATATATATATATATATATATATGGCAAAATGAAAAGCAGTTCTCCTTTTTTTATGAAATCAAAATGGCATTTCAGGAATTTCATAATAAATTATTTTTCTTTTTTCTTTTCTTCTTGGTACCAGTAAATGAATTCAGGATCTCACACTTAGCAGGCAAGCACTGTGCCACTAAGCTAAATCCCTGGCCCCCTTTTTAACTCTGAAAATAATGTACAGAAATGATCTCTAAAAATGGGTACATAAATACTCATAAGCATTTGAATTTATTATTTTTAAAGTCAAAGAAGAGAAGATTTGTTGTTGTTATTACCCACATTTTAATATCCTAAAAGCAGAGGTTTTCCTCAACCCTCTCATTCCCTAAGACTAAGCATGAATCATCTCTTAGCAAAGAATATACCTGGGAATTGCCTGTTCATACATTCCTCCCTCTCACTGAAATCTAAGTACCTTGAGGGCATGATTAGATCTGCTGTTTTACTGAATCTCTAGAACCCTAAAAATTAGATGCCTGTAGGGCAAAAATAAATGCCTTAAGTAGAGAAGTAGGAAAAAGAGGAAACAAAAAAGTGAGATATTGCAAAAACTACGATTCATCAGAATTGAAGACATTATATCAGAAATACACAAAAATTTTACTTGTAAAACATTTGCACCTATGTATACATGAAAGAAAGCACTAGAAATGAACCGTAATTGTAAGTTGACTTTTCTCTCGAACTTGTAGAATTTCCACATCACACTAAAAGGTTAATTCCGCATATGATTGGTGGTTAGCAGATCTACTGGAAATCACAGTGGGCCAAATATATAAAATATAATTTCTTTTTTGTCCAAAACCCAAGGAATCTGAAGGCAATTTTTTTTTACCTCTCATATCCAGAGATTCACACACACACACACACACACACACACACACACACACACACACACACACCCCTCTGTAACTGTTTCCAGGCTGGACATGTGGTGCATGCCTATAAATCTAGCTACTTGAGAGGCTGAGAGAGGAAGAACACAAGTTTGAGGCCAGCCTGGGTATCTTGGTAAGACCCTGTATAAAATAAAGTAGTAGGTGGGACGGGGAGTGGCTCAGCCCTTCCAAGGGTCAATTTTCAGGACAGTAAAAAACAAAAGAGCAGCATACCTGAGGCCTTTGGTTCAACCCCCAACTCTAAAACTAAAAAGAAACCAACCAAACCAAAAATCATTTCCTGGCATACACCTGGACATGTTCTACTAATTAGCATTATATTCCAAGACTTGCAAATGATAATATGTAACATATCTACATGCATCTTCTGTATATACATAAAAACACATTTAAGTTATCTGTAATTTCTGTTTCCTAAACTTGATTAATTCAATTACTACTAATTTCAAAAGCAAACTATTCCCCCCACAAAAAAATTGTGGAAACAGTTACAAAATTATCAAACCACTAATTTGAACCAAATTACTTCATTCTCAAATCTTCCTTAAATTCAAAATATGTGAATTGTACGTTGTATACATTTCTGAAATTAAACAGTTAGCCTAGAATTCTGCCCTTATTTCATTCACTCAGTGAGGAACATGTATCAGAAGTCAATGCCCGCATTAGCCAGATTTGGTGGTGCATGCCTGTAGTTGCAGGTCAGGAGGCTAAGACAGGAGGATCCCTTGAGCTTAATAAGAATTGAAACCAGCAGCCTGGGTAATACAGTGAAATCTTATTTCAAAGAGAGAGAGAGAGAGAGAGAGAGAGAGCACTAAATTGTGCAGCAGTCATATAATGGAATGTTAAATGGAATAAAAAAATAAACAAACCATATACATATGTGGATCAAAGTCACCATGGATCAAAGTCACCAATATTATATTAAAAGTAAGTACCAAGGAAAAAAAAATCAGTTTTTTTTTTTTTTTTTTTTTTTTTTTTTGTGGGACCGGGGTTCAAACTTATGACCTTGCACTTGCCAGGCAGGCACTTGCACCATGGAGCTATCTCTCTCACCCCCATTTAAAAAAAAAAAAAAAAAGTTTTTTGAGACATATTCTCAGTATGTAGCTCAGGCCAGCCTTGAACTTATCATGTAGCCCAGGCTCACTTCAAATCCATAGCAATCATTCTGCCTCAGCCTCCTGAGTGCTAGGATTATAGGTTATGTGCTACCATGCCTTGTCTATTTTATTTTTATAAGTATCAACTATGAAAAACTTAACCATATAATGATAAATAACATTTTTAAACAAATGGTAAAAACAATTCAAAAGGATAACAAACAGAATTTTGCCATGGGCATCTGGGAAGAGGAAAACTAAACTGGTAAAGGTTATACAGAAATTAGTCATATCTTATTTCTCAAATTGTATTACAGATACCTGAGTTTTTAAATTGTTATTCTTTATATCATGCACATATGCTATGAACTTCATGTGTTTGCTTAATAATAATATTTTAGGAAATAAATTTTAGGGCTGGGAGTATAGCTCAGTGGCATAGCACTTGTCTAATATTTGCAAAGACTTAAATATTCAAAAAAGCATCAAAAAAGGTAATTTTTCAAAAGTCATTTTCAATCCTACAAATATAATATGCCTAGAATACTATATCTATTAATTAAAAAGTGTGAGGATCTTCAGTTGAATTTTCAGAGATATATAGTACCATTAAAATTTATAATAACTCCTCAAGGTGCAAAAAACTCAACTTAGCAATACAATTGCTTAACCCATTTTGCCATATGTTGTCCAAAGGTAGTAGATATCAGAAGTACACGAGATAGCAAGACAGGGGCACATGCCTATAACCCTAGGTACCATGGAGGCTGAGGAAGGATGGTAACAAGTTTAGGGCATTCTGAGCAACTCAGCAATACTCTCTCAAAATAATTAAAATAAAAAGGGCTAGGACATGTAGCTCAGAGTGTCCCTGAGTTCAATTCTAAGTGCCATAAAGAAAAAAAATTTCTTCCTAAGGACCTATGGGCCCATAACCCCTAAGCTCTTCATATTTTCCTCACCATTCTCTCATAGAAACATCCATACAATTAGACTATGTAGTGAGGGCTTCAGAGGAAATAATTTAACAGAGAACTCAGAAATCCCTAATGGGGGCCAGGGAGATGGCACAGTGGTCTAAAGCGCCTGCTTAGGCAAACTTAGGCAACTGCAGGGTTCAATCCCTGGCACCATGTGCCACGCCAGCCCCACCCACAGGACAGGCTGAGCCGGCCATAATATAAAAAAACTTAATAATAATAATAATAATAATAATAAATCCCTAATGGTCAGCTCTGACATGCTAGCTTTCAAAATTGATGAGCCCACCATCTTTATAAAAGTAATTCAGACAAATTGATGACAATAGTATGCAGGCAGCTTTCAAAATTAAAATTGATGAGCCTGCTCCTCTACTTGTCAGCGATCATTGATCTCAATATCAATGATGTTAGAGGGAAATGTGAGTCAGGGCACTGCTAGGCTAGTAGTCCTGCGGGTCTGTGCCTGTCCGTGAGCGTTAAGTCCTGGAGGATCATGGTGCTGCTGCAGCATTAACATCAGGGAAGAATCTATCAAGGCTTGACGTATTTGTAAATTTCTCTAGGTAACACCACAAAATTGAAGTATCTCAGTACATAAATGAAAGTACTTAAAAAATGTGGAGTTTCTTCTAATTCAGTGTTGTTTTGATAGGCTGACAGTTCAGCACAGATAGAGATCAATTCTCTACAAATTCCTGAGCATAAACAAACATTACTTCAGTAGGAGTATTTTATTTTTTAATGCCCAAACTATCTTCAAATTAATTTCCTACGTATTGCAAGAATAGCTTTAATTGTATGACTTTCTATTGGTAGTTTTGGCTCAGTGGAACCTCTTGAGTAAGGAGGAGAACAGGGCACTCTGTTAGATGCTTTACACAACTCAATAAAAAGAGCTGAGCATGGTGCTGAGAATTTTATGCATACTGCCTCAGGTATGGTAAGCCCTGTGAACAAAACCTTATCTTTCATTTGATACTCATAGAAAGTGAAATATTAAGTAACTTGTCCAAATTTACTTAATCAGTACAAGAATTATAGTGCAGGAACCTAAGCCAGGCCTGTCCAATGCCAATGCTTGCGTTCTGTCTGCTATGTTATGTTGCAAAGCACATCACACTCATTTTTAATAGACTTAGGTACATTTGGACTTAAGTGCATATGAACAAATGGTCATATGCTCACAAAAGAAAATGCATTAAAATGAGGTTGAGAAATAAACAGTTTACTTTAAAAATAAACCTCACACCTTAATATCCTGAGAGCTCACACTTTCATAAGATCATATTCTCAGGCTTTGTATTATAAATCATCTCCTGAGGTCATAACTCTGGATATCTGAATTGACAAGAGAGATCAACAAATCCCAGCCTGAAAAATCTAAAATTATGATGACAGAAACAAATTGCTTTTGTAAAAAATGGGAAACTCTAAAGTGATAACTTAAAATTTATATGGCATTCTTTTTATGTCATCTCAAAAACAGCACACTAATAAATATTTTTGCAAAGATTTCATCTTCAGAAGTACATTAACACTGATGAATTAGACCCCAACATACCTGTGTGGAAAGGTGATTAGCACATTCCCTCCTTTTTTAATGCTGTCTGTGGATAACATGCCCATCAAAACTTTAGGAAAGTGTTCCTTTTAAAATTCAGCATGAAGACATTTTACTCTCTCTGTGTCTCTGTCTCTACCTCTCTCTTTCTCTCTCTCAATTCCCTTCAAAATGCAGTAGGAAAAATACTATCTGAAGAGAGAAAGCTGATGTAGGAGTAGGAAAAAGGCAGAGGGCAAGAGATAAAACCTAAGGGCCAGTAGAGGGTACATTAGGCAAAAGTGAGCTGGCCTAACCAGCAGGACTCAGTGCAAAAGACAAGGGACAAGAGGCTGCTTCTCTGTAAAAAAAAAAAAAAAGTGAGTGGTCCTGGAACAAACAGCTGTGCTGCAAAGTCTGGATGCCGCAGGCTAGGTGTGAGTCACACATGCCTATCACACCAGCACTCTAGCAAGCTGAGGCAAGACAATTAATTGTAAATTCAAGCCTACTTGGGCAATTTGGTGACAGTGAGACCATGTCTCTAAAAGAAAACAGAGGCTCTGGGTTCAATTCCCAGTACACTACTACTATAAAGAAGAAAAAAGAAAGAAAAGAAAGAAAGAAAGAAAGAAAGAAAGAAAGAAAGAAAGAAAGAAAGAAAGAAAGAAAGAGAGAGAGAGAGAGAAAGGAAAGGAACAGAAAGGAGAAGAGAAGAGAGGAGAGGAGAGGAGAAGAGAAGAGAAAAAAAAAGAATGGTCCACCCTTAATGAGTCTGCTATGGCTTGATATTCACAAACACTTCAGAATACAAGTTGAGTAATCCCAGTGCTTCGGAGACTGAAAAACAGGAGGATCACTATGAGTCTGATCTGTGCAGTGAGACTCTGTAGACCCTGTACTAAATACATAAAATAAAATTTAAAAAAAGAAAAACATGTTGAAACAATTCCCAATGCAATAAATGGAAGGTATTCAGCTGGGAGGTGCTTAAGGCTCTGACTTCAAGGATGGATTAAAGCTGCTATAAAAAGGCCTTGCAAGAATGGATTCAAAATCTGCTCTTCTGCCATGTGAAGAACAGTGATTTCCCATCTAGGGAACACAACAGTCAAGGCTTCCATTTTGGAAGCACACTCTAGGCCCTTCCCAAACACCAAAGTTGTCAGTGCCTTGATCTTAGACTTCTCAGGCTCTAGAACTGTTCTTTATAAATTGCATCATTTCAGGTATTTGGTTACAGCACTACAGAAGTGACTGAGACAAAACATATACAATAGATATACAATACACTTCAACATCTCACTCTGGGAATATATGTGTATATATGTATGAGTATGTGTCCTGTAGAAACTCAGCTTTAAAGTAAACACCAGTCACTTGAGAAAAACCTCTAACAAAGAACCAGAACAGATATTCATTAGCAATTGATACAATTACTCATGTAGATATATGTGCAACAGACGACTGCTATTTTTTATTTTATTTCTACTTTTTGGCCTGGGATATCAGTTTCAAATGAACACTATGTGAACTAGCTCGATTAACATATACAGTATTTGTGAAAATCATAAAAAAAAAAAAGGAAAACCAAAAAGTTTGAGCCCAAGGTGGTAGTGCACACCTGTAATTCCAGCTACTCAAAAGACTGAGGCAGGAGCAATATAAGTTCCAGGCCTATCTCAAAACAAAATTTAAAATGGGTTAACAGTATAGCTCAGTGGCAGAACACTCTAGTATGTGTGAGAACCTGAATTTAATCTCCAGTACCTCTTAACAATAGCAACAACAAACATGAAAAAAAAAAAACCTAGAATAAAAATAAACAGATGAATCTTTTCTCAGGTGGAAAATAGAACTGAAAGAATCCAATCTGTGAGATGCAACTGCATAAGACACAGCATTCAGAAAGACTTAAGAGAGCTGGGGAGACAGCTTAGCAGCTTAAGCGCCTGCCTGGCAAAACACAGGGTCCTGAGTTCAGTCTCCACCACCAAAATAAAGAAAGAAAGAAAACTAAGAAAGAAGTAGGTAAACTTTCAAAGAATATCAACAATTAGGATGATTAAAGTAGCATCCTAAATTCTTGTAATGGCTTGAGTCTGCATGTCTCCTTCAAAGCCTCATACACTAATGGGTGTGGCTTTTTGGAGGTGGATAGATCTCATACTGGAATTAGAGGGCTATGATAAATACACTGTTTTAAGCTAGTTCTGGATGTAGCTAATGAAAGGTTCAACCTGAGTGTCGGTGACCCCAATGAATAGCCTTGTAGCCTGGATGCTGCGTGCTGCTTTGCTGCTTTCTGCCTGTCCTGACATGGACTGCTCCTCCTCTGTCATGCTGCCCTGTCTTAGAACTAGCTGACTATAGACTAAAATCTCTACAAACTGTAAACCCAAATAAAACTACAGCTTATGGGTGTTAGATATTTTGTCTTAGCAATGAAAAAAGTAACTAAGAAAATTTCATATGAAGTAGATAGCCTCAGTGTAAGCCCCTGTCCTGAGGTTACAAATCATCTCAGGAGCTAATCCATACATAGACTATGAACCAGTGTCTTTCATGTTTTTGAATTAGGCTAACAGTAAAAACCACATTTTATACAATGATTCAGGAATGCAACAAAAGTATCATGAAATAATATCAGCCCTTTCTATGTACAATATATTTTCATATTTTCTATTACAGTTTATTTTATTCTAGGCTTTTCAATGCTAGTTACAACCCACTAACCTTACTTGATGAGTCACTAATGGGTTTTAACTTCCATTTTTAAAAGCACTGCAAAGGACTGAAGTATAATTTATTAGAAATTAAAAAAAAACTTCTGGTATAGAAAATTGGAGGTGGCACAGAGGATAGCAAAAAATGGAGATTTGACAGAAAAAGTATTTGATCTAAGGTGTAAGGCAGTGAATGGGAAGAAGGCTGTTATAGAAGAAGGAAAAGGAAGGGCAGGAAAAGGAAATAAAAGCACAAAAGCGAAAAACAAAGGGTTTGCTAAAGGATAGAACAGAGAAAAAGGTAAGTCTACAGAAAGTGGAGACAGGCAGGTTGGAGCAACGATGTTAAGGAGCTGATATTACTCCAACAGCAATGGAGATCAAGGAATGTGGGAAGGGGTTTGCCGGGGAACTGCAGTAATCTCATGATAATTTACTAATGAATTTTACAGGCATAAAATTATATAAATTAAAGGCTGAGTACACACAAGCAATCTCAGCAATCTAGAAGGCTGGGACAGGAGAATTGCAAACTTAAGCCCACTTGAGACCACTCAGTAACTTAGCAAGAACTCTGTCTCAACTAAAAAGTAAAGCCAGGCATGGTGGTACACACCTGAAATTCCAGCACTTTTGAAGCTGAGGCAGGATGATCAGTGCAAGCTCAAGACCAGCCTCAGCAACAAAAGTGAGCTCAAAGCCAGCCTGAACTGCATAATGAGACCCTGTCTCAGAAAGACAATAAATAAATAAATAAATAAATAAATAAATAAATAAATAAATAAATAAAAATAAAGTGCAGCCTTGGGTATTGGTGGGAAAAACTAAATATGTATCATTATGTGAACCAACAGCAATTTATCATTCCTTTGGAATTTTTTTCCCCTCCTAAACCTTTCTGAAAGAAAATAATGAATTGATTTGAACAGTTGCTGTTCTTTTCCTGAAGAAAAGAGTAAGCAAGTTCCTGGACAAAAGATATCCTTCCTTTCCTTTCGTAATCAACTATTCATACTGGTAGCTCCTTGTACCTGAGATCCAGCCTTAAGAAACTTCACTTTATTGAGCATACCAAGTTGCTTTCCTACTTGGCTTTTGGTACCTGCTGTTTCTCCTGGTAATGCATTTCTTGATGACTGCATCAAGCTGGATATCACTAGGTCTGGGAATCACAATTTCAGAGTTTGGTTAGACACCCTTGCCATTGCCTCCTAGGGCACTTTTCCATCCCAGAATTTTTTTAACCTTGGATTACAATTGTTTATCTGCCTTCAAAATTAGACTAAAACTTCCATGAAGCCAGAGGCTACACTGATTTTCATTATATCCAAAGTGGTTTTACATTTATTTTATTTATTTATTTATTTTTATTTTTGTACTAGGAATCAAATCAGGACCTTACACTTACCAGGCAGGCACTGAGCTATATTTCCAGCCTGCCAAACCTTTATTTACTGATATAATCCCTATCCCATAGTGAGCATTTAATTATTTGATAATATAATTATTTGATATATAATATGTTGGTTTTATATACCAACATATTTGTTTAAGGCTAAATTCTGAAACTAAAATGTACAAAGGTCAAATCTAGGACTAGATTTGAAAAGTCAAAAGCTAATTCAAGCAAAAAAAAAAAATCTATAATCTGCCTCTTGAGCAAACTAATCTAACTGTGCAGACTTACCTGTAGAAACACTGCCCCAAATAGGTTAAGAAGGGTAGGCAGCGTGAACAGTTTGAACTTGAACTAAATAAAGAGTTACTGAAAGTTAAGATGTAGGCACATAATTAAAATAAGGTATTAAGAAGATTAGTTCACTCTGGAATGCAGCATAGAATGGTAAATTTTTGCTTCCATTATTTTTGGCTTGTATTTTGAGCTATGAGCACATGATCATATCAACATGAAAATCAACTGCAAAGGCTAAGTTTGCATGGATGAAGTTCAGTATTTATTAACTGAACAAACATCCTTTTTGAGGATCTACTTTTTATGCATTCTTCTATACTATAATAAAAACAAGGGCCACCCAAATATTTCAGTGGATTAAAGCACCTGTTTAGGCAGACATAGAGGCCGAGGTTCAATCCTCTGTGTGCTGTCCCCTATCCCCAGGGCACGCTGAGATGGTGACTGAGGCTTGCCTATAATCCCAGCACTTGAGAGGATGAAAACAGAAAAGTCACTATGAGTCTGATCTGTGTAGTAAGACCCTGTAGACTCTGTACTAAATACATAAATAAGTAAATAAATAAATAAATAAAAGTAAATGAAGTTTAGAGTCTGAGATGTAGTTGAGAGGTACAGCTGTCCAATGCCCTAGGTTCAATCCTCAGCATGGAAAAAATCATAAACTATAACTTGACTCACAATGAAAAGGAATAAAAAGTGTCAAAAGCTGAGTCAGCATTTCTGTACAGACAGGAGAGTCTATGATTAAGAATGGGAAATAATGGGAAAGAATCCCTATAAAATGACTAAACTCACTATTCTTGTAGGATCAAATGGAAATATTCTTATTACTTTGCTAGTGTTTCTGTACCAATAAATAATTTCAATAATAACTATGAAGCACCTTCTGAAGAGGAGAAATATGAATGTATTGCAGGGGGTCCAAGACTTCCCCATGACCTGAAAAAAATATAGACAAAGAATCTGCAAGAATTTCAGTACAATCGTGGCTTAAAAGTATCCCAAGGGTACAGTGGAAGAAACTGTACCCTTGGGATACTTCTGGGGAAAGGCAGGCATTTTGTTTTTGAGCAGCACTATGTGAAAAAGGATAGGGAAGACATCCTGAAGAAGGGAACTCTTGAGCTCAGTACCAACACTATGCATCAACATAAGGTAGACAAGAAATTACTATGTGGAAGCTGAGAGCAGAAGCCTGTGAATTCCAGTAGGTAAACAGAGAATGGAGGTCACAAGGAAGTTGACAAGCCATGCTAAGGATCTTCGACTTTGACCTAGCAAGAAATAAAGAAAATATTTATACATGGGAATGATGATAGTCAGATATGCACTTCAGAGCACTTTGAAATCAATACGGAAAACTAATGGAAGATGTTGTGACTAGATACTGAGAAATCACATGAGTCACATAAGAGGATAATGAAGCCTTAAAGAGACAGGAGCAGAAATTAAACTGATAGGAGAGACTTGAGAATTATTTAGGAGGTAAAAGAAGAAGAGGTTTTCTTTTCTTTTGCAATGATGAGAATTGAATCCAGGGTCTGAAACATGGTAGGCAAGAATTCTACAACTGAAGAACACATGTAACTCTGAAATCAGGCAGGCTTTCCAGATGCAGGCAATCAAGGAGACCAAGTTTAGAATGTGTTACAAAGTTTGGGTGAATGATGACATATTATAGTGAAATAGGAACAGTAAAAAGAAAATTGATGAAAAGTGGGAGTGGGGCATCAGCAAAAGGATAGAGAAGATATATTTTGCTTTGTACATGTTAAATGTGAGCTATTTGTGGGGCAGTGCAGCAAGTTGTAGACAACTGAGTACCTCAGTCTAAAGGTAAAAGAATAGAGGTCAGAATAGAAGCCATGCATTTGGGAGTCACTACCAAAAAAATAGGTAAAACCATGAAGAGTAGATTTAATGCCCATAAAGAGCTAATAGAGTCCAAAGAAAAGGCAATGGCTAAAGTCAGACATAAGGGTATCTAACAGGAGGAGGAATTGGCTTACTACATTAAATCTTAGGTAGGGAGTCATCTCTAAGAAATTTTCTTGTATTATTCAAAACTCTGAAAGCTTCTTAGGGCTTAATAAAGAGCTATGTTAAGTCTTCCTTTGAAATAAGAAACAAAGTTAAAGTCAAAATATAATTCATTATGAATATTTAATTCTTAATATTTAATAAATTAAATGACATTTATTGGGCACTTGCTATGTTAGAAACACTGTGTTAACTATTTTGTAAGTATTATTTATTTTAAATTTACTAGGAACCTTTATAAATGAATAAATTTGTAAGTGATGGATGAGGTCTGGGTAAATTTTGAATCTCTCTTTTGTCTTGTCTGTCTCTCTCTCTGTCTTTCTTGGCACTGTTGTGGATTCAATCCAGGGAACACACATGTCAAGCAAGTAATCTACTATTTAGCTACACTCTAAGCCCATGAGGCTCTATTATTTTTTTAAAATGTATTTAGTACAGCGTCTACAAGGTCTCACTACACAGATTGGACTCATAGTGATCCTCCTGTTTTCAGCCTCCCAAGTGCTGGAATTACAGGTGCACATCATCACACCCAGTTTTAGTCACCATCTCAGTGTACCCTGGGTATGGGGCTGGCACAGAAGGCAGGGGGCAAATCTCAGTTGCTGAGCTTGCCTAAGCAGGCACTTTAATCTGCTGAGCTATCTGGCTGGCCTAAAGCTCAATTTTTAACCACTGTTAAACATAATTTCTCATAGGTGCTCAAAACATTGTAAGTGACCAGAGACAACTTGCTACCGCTGTATAACAATGCTCAGCAATGACATTCACTCAAGTTGTGACCATATTATAACATGCATTTTTTTAACATGCATTTTAAAGAAGGTATATTCCAGTTTTACAAATGATTGATTATACTAATGTTTGAATAAAAGATCTAGTAAGTGCCACAGTTCACAGACTTATTCTTTTTTAATCACAGAGAGAAATATCGGAATTGAAACCTGAATGGGGGCCTTGTAGGTCAGTTCAGTGGTTTAAGTGCCTGTGCGAGCAATCCCAATCAGGCACAGGGGACAATGGTTCAGTCCTCAGACCCACCCTTGAGGCAGCTTGAGCCAGCCAAAAAAAACAAAAAAGAATTGAAACCTGAAGAGTGAGAGCGCAGCTCAGTGGTAGAACATATGCTTACCATAAGTAAAGGCCTAGGTTTGATTACAACCACCATAATAAAAGTCTGGAAAGTTCCAGAAAATAAAACTCCAGTTTGCTGCATTGCTGCTGTGCTGGTACATCCTGCTGAAGCATCTCATCATCTAACAGTCTTTCTGCAGCACAGGTTTAAGCATTACTGCCTGGTATTGTTTTTGTTGTACTGGAGACTGAACCAAGGCCTTTAGACTGAACTATATTCCTAGTCATTTTGTTTGTTTTGAGAGTGGGTCCTGCTAAGTTACTAAATTGCCCAGGTCAGGCTAGGATTTGCAATCCTCCTGCCTCTGTCTTCCAGAGTACAGGATTACTGATGTGAGTTACCATGCTGAGATACCCATTATCTCATCTGTGAACTGTCATTAGGCCTAGAATGGTTCCATCAGTAATTCTACTAAGCATGGCCAGACTTTCTTGGTCATTATTCTCTACATAATGTAGTGTGTCAACTATTTATACCATACTTACATTGTATTAAATGTCACAAATAATATACAGATGATTTATACAGGAGGATGGAGGTATATTATTACAAATACTGTCATTTTATATAAGGACTTGAGCTTTGTGGATTTTAGGAGCCATGATGGGTCCTGGAGTCATGGATACCAAGCCATGCATCTGAACCTAGTAACCCCAATTAAGATAAATATTAACATATTCACAACATGAACTAAGATTGACAATACTGACAAGAATGAAAATGTGATAGGGAAACTGGAAGAAGAGGGAAAGGAGGAGGAATGAAGGGAATTAAAAATTTAAAAAGAAAAACAAGTACAGAATACACATATAACCCACTACCCAAGATGACTTTAAACTGTATGTGCTGCAAAACCTTTTAAAGAATATTTTTTCACCTTAATTCATCTCTAGTGAATGGCTGTATGGATCTCCAAATTTAAGTACAACTACACTACTGTTCTCTGATTCATGTAGGATAATTCTTGGGTTCATGGCAGTGTCAAGCAAAATGACACTGCAAAGATACCCTTTGTTTTCAAATAAATCAGTGCTTGGTTTTAGACAATGCTTATTCATGCAGCATATCCTAGTTAAAAATGTAAAAGTTGAAAATAACAAAAAATTCCACTTGTATATACATTTAATAGAACAACAGACTTTTAGAGGTGGAAGAACTTTTAGTGATTTGAAATTTTAAAAAATTTTAGAAGTCAAATGTGCTAAGGGTTTCTTAAGTTAGTAACAGGCTCAATACTAGGGTATAGGCTTTTAAATTTCCTGGCAAGGGTGATGAAACAGTATTGGGCATTAGACAAGTTGGTGTAGGCTAACATTTATAAAGTGCCTGCTTTATGCTCTTCATTATGCTTTTCACTTTCACATCATCATTTCTCTTACAATTCAGTACATAAGTTAGAATAAACTTACTAAACCAATAGCAGGGCTGGGAGATAGCTCAGTAGAATAAGTGCTTTGCCTGGCAAAGGCAAGAGCCTGAGTTCAATCCCCAGTTACACAAAACAAAACAAAATACAATAGCATTTACTCCTTTGGACTTTCAGTTGCCTAAAGAGTAATACCACATCACAAAGGGAAAGGTAATTTAATTACTGCAATAACCACTACTGTTTTTTGTTTGTTTGTTTTTTGTTGGTACTAGGGATTAAACTCAGGACCCTGTGCCCTCCAGGCAGGTGCTTATTCTACTGAGCTATGTCCCCAGTCCAATAACCACTACTGAAGAAGACATATTTCAATAACATACTTTACTAGCAGAAATTGCACTGCCAGAGGAATGCATTTTCTTTTTCTTTTTCTTTTTTTTCATTTCTATATAACCTCTTTGCCAGGACTTTTAAAGGCTCCTATTGCTATGTCTATCTACCATCTACATTTTTGTTTTTGTTTTGTACCGGAAACTAAACTACTGGACCTAGTATGTGCCCAGCAGGAGCCTTTCCCCCTTCTCACATCATTTCTTGATTCTTCTCTAATTGCTTTTTGTTATCTTAATCTCTACTTTATTCTGAATTGCATCATTTCTAGATTAGTGTTAATTTATTTGAAGGAGGTGTCAATACTACTTGAAAAAGTGCATGCTTAATTAAGTGGGCATTACAATGCACAACTATAATGCCAGCATTATGGAAGACTGAGATGGACGATCACATGTTCAAGGCAAGCTCAGACAATTTATGGAGACTTTGTCTCAAAATTTAAAAAAATAAAGGACTAGGAATATAGCTCAGTGGTATAGCACTTGTCTCAAAATAAAAAATGGACCCTTTCCAGATCAGTCAATGACGCCAGTATTACCATGATACCAAAAATCAGATGATAAGACTACCAGCAAATCAGATGCAAAAATCTTCAATGAATGACCTACAAAGCAAATTCAACATATAAAAAGTATTATTCACCATTGCCAAATATGATTATCCCAGGAATTCAAGAATGATTTAACATCTGAAAATTACTAATGTAATATGCAGTATTTAAAAGGGCAAAAATCACATAATTATCTCAAGGTATACAAAAAAGGGCATTTGACAAAACCAAATACCCTTTACTGAAAAAAACATGCAACAAACTAGAGATAGAAGGGAATTTTCTCAAGATGATAAAAGTTACCTATAAGAAACCCACAGAGGGGGCCAGGGAGATACCTCAGGGGCATAAGTGCCTCCCTGGCAAGTGCAACTACCTGCATTTGATCCCTGTTCTACAAGAAAAAAAAAAAAAAAAAAAAAAAAAAAAAAAAAAAAAAAAAAAAAAAAAAAAAAAAAAAAAAAAAAAAAAAAAAAAAAAAAAAAAAAAAAAAAAAAAAAAAAAAAAAAAAAAAAAAAAGAAAGAAAGAAAGAAACCCACAGCTTATCTCACATACACTAATGAAAAACTAGATGCTTTTCCCAAGACCAGGAATGAGCTGATCTTAAATTTCATGTGGAAACACAGGGTACTCAAAATAATCAATGTAATGTTATAGAGCATTAGAAGATTCACCATTTCAGATTTTTAAACTTACTACAAACCTATATTAAAAATTAACTGGCCTTCTCATTAAAATGAATAAAAGATGTAAAAAAAAAATTAACTGGCATTAAGTTAGGTCAGTAGACTTTCTTTTCTTTTCTTTTTTGTAGTACCAGGGATCAAATTCAGGATCTTGTACTTGCCAGGCAAGCACTTATCTCCCCAGCCCCTTTGGGTCAGTAGACTTTAATTGAAAGCATGGAAAGGGCTAGTCAAATAGCTTAGTTGCCGGGCGTGGTGGCTCACGCCTGTAATCCCAGCACTCGGGAGGCTGAGGCAGGAGGATTGGTGCGAGTTCGAGACCAGCCTGGGCTACAAAAGTGAGCTCAGGACCAGCCTGAACTGCATAGCGAGACCCTGTCTCAAAAAGACAAAAAAAAAAAAAAATAGCTTAGTGCACTAAAGCACCTGCTCACTGATTGCCCTTCCCAGTTCCTCGAGCCACCAGGTAATGCCCATACTTTCCTCCTTGGAAGGTTAACTAACTATCCAGAAATCCCTTTAAAGACCCAGAGGGTTGGGCTAGCCAGATAGCTCAGCGACTAAAGCACCTGCTTAGGCAGATGTAAGGACTGAGGTTCAATCCCTGGTGTGCCAGCACTGAGAGCAATTGACACTGGGCATGGTGGCATGAACCTGTAAAATCCCAAGCACCTGGGAGGCTGAAAACAGGAGAATCACTATAAGTCTGATCTACATAGTGAGACCCTGTAGACCCTGTACTAAATAATAATAATAATAAAAGCACAGAAACTTCTATGGCCCAAGGCCCATAATTCTAGAAAACAGATGCTAGTGGATGATAAGGACATCTTCGCTATTTGGCAGCAGGTGGAAGGGTAAAAACAGATGCACTCCATGTCCTTGCACAGCATGATAACCCACTTTTATTATCTGACATGAATACCAAGACAATTCAATAAAGGAAAGAATAGTCAATAACTTGGCCCTGCAGAATGGCTCAGTGGTCTAAAGCGCCTGCTTAGGAAAGCTTAGGCGGCTGGTTCAATCCCTGGCACCACATGCTGCGCCAGCCCAGCCCTCAGGGCAGGCTGAGCCGGCCATAAAAATAAATAAATAAACAAGAATATTCAAAAACTGATGCTAGCACAAAAGAATTAAACTTTTTCTTTGAGAAGAAAACATGAGTAAATTTCCATGATCTTGAGTTGAACAATAAGTTCTTGGATGGTATGACACTAAAAGCATAAACAATGAAAGAAAAAATTAAACTCAACTTCATCAAAACGTAACTTTTGGGCTTAGAGACAAAACATTTGTAAATCATACATGTGATGTATCCCAAAAAATATTTGTTTAGTAATGAAAAGAAATGCTACAATGTAGATTAAGCTTAAAAACACTATGTTAAGTGAAATGATCTATTCACTAAGGATCATGTATTGTATGATCCCATTTGTTATTAAATGTCCAGAATAGGCAAATCTAAAGAGAAAAAGACTACCAGTGACTGAGGGAGTAAGGGACAGGAATACCCTGATAATCGGTCTCAGATTTCTTCTTGGCATGATGAAAGTTCTAGAATTAAACAGTGGTGATGGCTCAACAACTCAATAAGCCATTTTAAAGTAGTTTAAAATGGCATGTGAATTATGTCTCAACAAAGCTATACTTTAGGGTTAAGTATAAGAGAGTAGTGTCTTTTCCACTTACTGGAAAGTTTTACTTTTTTTAAGCTTTCCAAAGCATCTGAATTTTCTCAGGACTTTTTATCATAATCTACATTAGCCCATTTGTGCTGCTACAAAAGAACATTAAGATTGGTTAATTTATAAAGAAAAATCACCCTACCTCCAACATGCTGTATTGAAGACTGAACTCAGGACTTTTGCACTGAGGTACATCCCCAGCTCTCTCTTTTTAAATTTTGAGAAAGAGTAACCAAAATGCCCATGACCGATAATTCTGGAAAACAGATGCCACTGGATGATAAGGGCACCCTTGCTACATCCTCATATGACACCAGGTGGAAAGGATAAAACCGATGCATAGCTGGACAACCCATTTCCGTAAGCCCTTTTCATAGCAGCATTAATCCCCACCTTGGAGACCTATGCATCTCCCAAAATGCCTCACCTCCTGCTGCACTAGGGACTACATTTCCATCTCATAAATTCTGAGTGGTAGAGCATAGTGCCACCTTTGCCCAAGAATATAAAAACATTTTTTTCAATAATAGGATCATTAGTATATAAGAATTCATGTCTCAGCTGTTGTCATCTATATACTTGGTTAATAAGAGAGCATACCAGTACCTGCCAAGGTAACATTCAACAAAAACAACAAAGTGATTGCTCCACTTCCAAAGATTAATATCAGTGGTGCTGCTTATCTTTGTTAGGAGTTTCAGACAATAACAGCAATATCTGGTATCACAGGCAAACTCAATGGACCTTGGTTACTAACAGCAAAAATTGTTGACAGTTCTACAGATAAAAACTTCAAATGTTTCAATTCTGCATGTTCAGAATTTAACACAATCACCTTTTAAATGTAAGATTTTAAGTCATTTTCTATTAGGTAGGAATTATTTGATATTTGAAACATTTTCATCAGCTTTCTTCTTAAAATCTGGCACCAATTTCTACATTAAAACATTCATAAGAACTTCCTGTTCCAGCCCAGACCCAAACCGCACCGATGGGAGCTGAGCCTGCGTGCCCGCCGCAGGTAAGCTCCCTGCGCCCCTCTGCCCCCCCTCTGCGTTCCCGCGACTAACTTCCTGTTCCAACCCAGACCCAAACCGCACCGCTGGGAGCCCAGCCCACGCGCCGGCTGGGTCAAGATCCCTGGGCTGCCTTCCCTTTCCCCGCCCCCTCCCCCCTGTTTTTTTTGTTTTGTTTTGTTTTGTTTTGTTTTGTTTTTGAACCCCTCCAGCCCAAGCTGCAGCACCGAACCCATCAAATAGCCCATTTGACAACCGATCTGGTCCACGAGCCTACCAGGATTATTCAATCCCAAAGCTCCACCTCCACCTACAGACCACATCCGCCAGGATTCATAAAAGCTAGCAGCCAGAGCCCCAACACAAGAGTCAGGAACCTCTGTAGAAGAACCACCTTGGAGTCTCCAGACCAAACGCCCATAGACACAGCATAACACCACCAAAGTACAGAGGTCGCTTCCATACAAAATGATAACAACAAGGAGTAGGAGGCAATCTCAGGACCCGTGCCCACCCAAACCAAATACAGAAGACAC
>PVJA010019012.1:0-38987 GCA_004027025.1 Myocastor coypus
CCTTTCTCTTCCCCTCCTCCTCTCCTGCCTTCCTCCTTTCGTCAAAGTCTGACAAAGAAACTTCTTGTTTCCTTGTTCTGCTTGTCCTTCACCAGGACTCCATCCTATTGGATTCTCACATGTGCTCCACATGGATACTTTAATAAACACCCGACACTCTCTGTAGCTGGGCTCAGACATCACTGTGACCTCTAACTGCCACCTGCCATCCTCCCCATGCGGCCACCACCCATCTTATGGACTCCTTGAGTGGGGCATCCTCGCTACAGCCCCTGCTCAGACACTGCAGAGCCTTACTGAAGCACGAGGAGCTGGGGGCTACAGCCTCCTAGCTATGGCTGATCCTTGCAGAAGCCCCGCAGAAACCTCCGTCTTCCTCCCGGCCCAGCACGAGCCCTGCTAGCTCTTCCTGACAGAGACAACAATGGTAAGGACGCTGCGCCTGACTGCCACGGATGCCAGTTGTGGAAGGCTAAGCCCTTGACTGCATCACCCCGTTGGCCACTCCGTCCCATCCAGCCAGAGAAGAATCATCCCCGGATGCAAAGGCTGGGAAGGAGGCAGAGCGGAGCAGACCTTGTAGTGCTGGCATGGGAGTCTATTCCATCGATTAAGTGCTCTTCAGAAGTAGGGAAGACATTCAAATGCCCAAGTTGCCTCCCCTGCAGTTAGTTTCCAGGATGTAGCATCTGATTTTCACACCACACAAAAGACATCAAAAACCAATATCCTCCGCACATAAACTGTAGGGTGACATCGACCAGCAGTGAAGTTACTTTCTCCTAATTTTTCTTTCCCGTAGTAATAAAATAAATTCAATGAGCAGGGTAAAATATTCATGTGAAGCTTTTTATTAGGTTATGAACCAGTGAGATAAAAAATAAAAATGTGCCCCTGGGCAGTGGGAGTGAGCAGGAGTGAAACCACTCGTGCTTCTCAGAAAGTGGGGTTGCAGAAATAGACTGTCCAGCAGATGGGGGCAAGGCCGGAAGCCACGGCCTGCAGAAACCATGGCCCCTCCCAGGCTGCCAGGACCACCATAGTTGGAAGGGCTTAAGTCCCACAATTCTGTGATATCTCTAGAGAACTGGTGCTTCCATTTTACAGCAAAATCCCAAACTGAGCATAGTTGTCTATTCTGACAAAGGTCACTGGAAAGCCCAGGGCCTCCCCCAGACTTAGAGTTACCCCGAGTGAGCCTGCTTGGAGCCCTGCATATTCACACAGCTCCGTCCACCCCTAAGTATAGTCAGCAGGGCCCTGTGAAGGAGGAAGCGTAGCTAGGGCACCCATGAGACACGTTGAGGTTGTCCTTCCTATTCTTGAGCTATCCTCTTATTTTCTTGGTGGTGTGTTTCAGAAGTTTTAAAAGTCTAGTAAAATTCATCTTATCACATCTTTCTTTTACATTTGTGTGTGCACGCACGCACACACACACACACACACATGCACTCATATCCTATGTTAAAAATCTTTTATCATACCAAGATTTGCAAAGATTTTTCCACTATAGATTTTTATAGAAATTTTGAAGACAGCTTTTACATTTATGGCTGTCTGAGCTACTTTCTTGTAACTGGGACAAAATACCCAACACTCATAAGTTAACAGAGAAAATGTTTATTTTAGCTCATAGTACATAGAAGCTCCAATCTCCAGTCAGCTAGCTCCCAAGTAACATGGCAGTGCAGAGGAGAAACAGTTCATGGTGTGGCAGGCCACAAGCAAAAGGCAGCGAATCCGTCTTCCTTCTGTCACCTTGCATTCTATTCAGACTACAAGCCTATTGGCTGGTGTCATCCAAACCCAGGGTAGGGCTTTTGTCTTGAGTAAACCCACTGAACCGTAAATAGAGCTAAGCCCCTCAGTGGAGTAGTCTATGCTAAACCGATCAGGGGACTAATGCAGTAGTTCACTTTGAGGGAACATCTGCCTACAAGACATGATAATGTCCATGATCACTTCGAGTTAATCTCGTACACTGGTTTAGATTAGCGTGTTCATTACGTTCAGTGTGAATGTCCAGTTGTTCTAGCACTGTTCTGAAAAGACTGTTTCTGTCTCTGGTGAATTATCTCAGCCTCTTTACAAAAAAAGTCAGCTGACCCAATGTACACACGTCGTTTTCACAACACACCAATCCACTTCATGCATTTTTATGTCTCTTTCTTCCCAAGTGCTATTATGTTATTATACCTTTATAGTAAACTTTGAAATCAAGACAACAGTTTCTCCAATCTTCAATTTCCAAAAAATCACTTTGGCTATTTTTTTTTTTTTGTACTTTTATGTGAAAATTTAAGACTACATTGTTCATTTCAACAAAAACATCACACTACGGTTTCCACTGGGATAGCATTGAATAGATCCACTTGGGGTATTAGCAGATGATTACAAAGTCCGTTACTTTCTCTTGCTAATGTTCTACAGTTTTCAGTAATAAGATTTTGAGCATTTTATGTTCAATGTATTCCTGCATCTTTTATGTGTTTGGAACTACTGATCTTGAATTTGGGTTTGACATTTCAATTTCTACATATTTTCTGGTAGTATATAAAAATAAAAACAATTGGTTTTTAAAAATAGATTCAACCCTTTTATACTTATTAATTCTGGTAGTTCTGCATGCAATGAATAATGTTATCTGCACCTAGAAAGTTTCTTTCTTTTCCTTCATGAACTTTATTTCACTTCATTTCTTACCTTATTACTGCTAGCTAAGGCCCCCAAGAAGGAGGTGAATAGCAGCGGTAAGAGTGCATACCCTTATCTTATTCCTTATATCAGAAAGGACATATTTAATATTCCATTAATAGGCAAGACAACTAAAGATTGAATCACACATGGGGAAGTGAGGCAAGCCCCACCGGAGAACAGAGACCACCAGGGCCAAATTCAGTTCAGAGAACACCAAACCCCAAGACAATCCAAGCCATGGAATGCTAGGCAAAGGGGTGTCACGTGACACCAACTTGCTAAAAGCATAATTAAATGCACTACGGTGGCCGAGGAGTTCCTTTTCCTGCCATCTGAGAGAAGACTCTCCTTGATCTCAGCTTCTTCTTTTTTTTAAAAAAATATTTTACTTTATTTTGAAGAGTAACAGTAGAAGCAAAAACAAATAGAAAAAGTAGACAGAAACAGGGTATCAGGGAACAACAGATATAGTAAAATGGAAAGAAACTAAACTTGTGCTGCAGATTTTCCAAACAGGAATAACTAAATAGCAATAGTTGCTTATATTATGTCTTTATTGTCAAATCTGTTGCTCAGATTAACAGATATAGTTATGCAAAATTCAGGAAATAGTTGAATATCAATGCTTGTTTTCAAGAAATCTTATCTTCCTTATCTTTTTGTTTTAATTTATTATTATTATTATTATTATTATTATTATTATTATTATTATTATTATTTGTCTTTTTGAGACAGGGTCTTGTTATGCAGTTGAGGCTGGCCTTGAGCTCACTTTTGTAGCCTAGGCTGGTCTCGAACTCGCACCAATCCTCCTGCCTCAGCCTCCCGAGTGCTGGGATTACAGGCGTGAGCCACCACGCCTGGCTTTTAATTTATTTTAAAGAGAGTACAATGATTGCTAAGACATTAGGAAAGGTACACACTTAGAAGACCATGATGAGAGGCATTCAGCCATGGGTCTTGTATTACACGTTGCTGTCCTCGATGTAGCTGTTCAGATCGCAGATATCAGCATACAGTTAGTCAAGGTGAAAATTCTGAACATTAAGTACTATTTTTGAAAAATTGATGGCAATTATTAGTACAATTATATCAGCCATTCTGTATATATACTTGCATTTTTTCACCTTCCTTTTTTCCTATCTTTTCTCCTTTCTCTCATCTTCATTGTTTAATTCTCAAATTCAGTTAATTTTCATTTACTATATCTATGATAACTTTCAGGTCTTATTTATTGTTTCAGGTTCTTACATTAGGGAGACAATGTAATACTTACACATAATGTGCATTCAGATGTTGTTTGGTGGAACAATACATTAAGTCCATTTGTTCCATGGTTTAGTTCAGTTCTGTTACTTCTTTGCTAATTTTTTGTCTGCTGGACCTCTCTTTTTTTCAGATAAGGAGGCATTAAGGTCCCCTGTTAAGATTGTGATATCAGTTATTAGATTTTTCATGTCACTTAAAATTTTCCTGATATAGTTGGGTACTCCCATTTTTGGTGCATACATATTTATGACTGTTATCTCTTCCTCTTGAATTTTCCCCCTAACCAGTATATAGTGACTTCTTAACTCATTTGGTCATTCTTGAAGTTCAGACTGTCTGTGAACAGAATAGCTATTGCTGCTTTTTACTGAGGTCCTGGAACATGTACTATTGTTTTACATCCTTTGGCTTTCAGCCTATGAATTTCTTTATGAGTTACATATCTCTTGTATATAGCATATTGTTAGATTTTGTTTCTTAATCCACTCTGCCAGCCTATTTCTCTTAATTGGTAAATTGAGTCCATTTACATTGGTAGTTATCATTGATATGTGCTGACTTACGTTGGTGTTATTTTCCTACCATTTGGTCCTTTTCTCCTGTGTTTAATAGTTTGCCATGTTTGGCGGGTTCTTTTTCTTGTTATTCTTGGAAGTGTGGGCATTTTGATTCATTTTTAGAATATGTTTTAATGCTCTGTGTAGGGTTTGTTTGGTCTTCATCAATTTCCTTAGTTGTGCAAGTATTTCACTTCTCCATTACACTTACAAGAGAGTTTTGATGATGTATCAGTCTGTGTTGGACTTTTTCTTGTAAGACTTAAAATGCTTCGCTCCATTCTCTTTTTGACTTGATAGTTTGTAAGGAGAAATCTGCTGTTATTCTAATGGATTTTCCTTTCAATGTTACCTCTTTCTTTCCTCTAGTAGCTTTTACTATGCTGTTCTTGTGCTGCATTTCTGGGATCTTTATTATTATAAGTCTGGGTGTAGTTTTAATTGGGTGGATGTTATTTGGAGTTCTATATGCCTCAGTTACTGACTGTCAGGTTGGTTCCCCATGTTTGGAAAGTTTTCTGCTATTACTTCTGCCCACATTCTTTATGTGCCATTTGTGTTGCTTCCTTCTTTCTCTTGGTATCTGTTAGTCTTATGTTGTTCATCTTTGCATCATCGTGCAGCTGTTGAGTTATTATGTCCTGCCTGCTCATTATTATTTTTTTTTTTTGTGGGACCAGGGTTCAAACTCACGACCTTGCACTTGCCCAGCAGGCACTTGTGCCTCGGAGCTATCTCCCCAGCCCCTACTGCTCATTATTTTTAAGAGATCTTTTAAGAGATCCTTACCTTTTCACTAGCTGCAACGGTATCTTCAAGGTCTGAAAGTCTATCTCCACTTTCCTTTAAATGATTTTGCCAACTTTTAATGGAGTTTTTAATTTCTTGTGTCTCTTTGAAACTGCTTCCTGTATTCTATTCTTTCCTATATTGCTCACTCAAGGTTTCCACCATTTTTCTCTCCTCCTCTATTTTTTTAATCAGTGTTTTCTTTAGAAACACTTACTTATTCTTCCTTATAGTTATCATTTCTTTTTTCACCTGTGATATTATTTCTGATCTGGTTTCCTCTATGCCCTTCCACAGTTGTTTCTTTATTTCAGTTACTATTATTTCAGAGACTTCGGATGTGTGGTTTAGGAGTTTGTCGATGTTGATTTCTCCTAGTGATTTGTTTGCTTGTTTATTTTAAAGTGGGCTTGGTGCCTTAGAATACATTTTGGTCCTTCTTTTTGTCATTTTCTATTTCAGAAATGACTATTTCGATTTCTGTGATTTTTTTGTGTGAAAGATTGATAATAGGTAGCCTTATCACTGCAGTCAGAGCTTCTCAGCAAAGAGTATGTTATTTGGCTTCTCTCCTATATCAGAGATTCTTGTTTTGTGTGTGCCCCAAGATTTTGCCTTCTCTGTTGATTGAGGGTGAGATACTGGCTTCTGTTTGGCACTGTTCTCTGTCTTTCAATATGGGGCTTTAATGAGGTTATTACTCAAGCACCTCCCAATATTAATATCAAAGGGAAAATATGTGGTGAAGGCAGATATGTTTTCCTACTTACAGTAGTGCAATTAGCAATACTAATACCAGCTAGTGAACTTTAGAAATTGACAAACTTTTATACTAATGGGTTATACTTTAGACCATAGGAGCAAACATTATAGCTGTACAACAAGGCAGATCTTAAACTGCCTTGTTTAAGGATAATTTGAATTTAAGTTAGTTCTCTTGAGTTCTGTTTGGGCACCTTTGCTGCAGCTTTCTGTTGCGTTGTCTCTCGTTTTCATTTTTCGATCCTCTCATCACTCCCCCACCCCAGAACATTGAGTGTGTGTGCTGGCTATGGTAATTCTGGACTCATAAAAAAAAGTAGGAAGTACTCCTTTGTGCTAAATTTCTTAAGGCCTTGTGTTATTTTGCTGTTAGTTAATAAGATTCAGCAGTGAAATTGTTTAGGTATGTTCTCTTGGTGTGAAAGTTTTATAAGTGAATTTCTTTAACAGATATAGGGCTGTTCATATTTTCTGTTTCATGTGGGTCATTTTAGTAATTTGTACTTTCAAGGATTTTTTTTTAATCCAATGCAGGTTTGGTCTGTAGGGCTTGCCCTCTGTATTTGCTATTCATTGTTCTTGTTGGGAGAAAACAGCCACCACTCGAAATGAAGGAAGGAAAGGTTTACTTGGCTCACAGTTTGTGGAGGTTTTAATCTATACTCAGCAGGCTCTAAGGAAGAATGGTACATGGCAGAGAGCAACCTTTTATGGCAGCAGCAAAGACCAAGAGCACAGCCATAGCTCAGGCAGCTAGTGAGCCTCTCTCTCCTCTTCATATTGTAATGTAGAGTATCTGCCCCCGGGCACTTGTACGCATAATCTTGGCATTGGATTGTGAATCACTCACAAACTCCACAAGCTACCCCATGACTGCACGAGGCTTTAGGGGGACACCTATACACAAACCATGACGTTTTGCCCCTGGAATCCCCTAAAGACTCATGTATATTTCTTTGTGTAAAGTACGTTTTAGTTTATCTATAAGAGTTGTGAAAGTCTTACAGTTTTAGCACTGCTGAAAAGTTTAAGTCTCAAGATTCTTTTTTTTAAGATCTAAGGCAAACTCTTAGTGGTGAGCCCCTGAATAAATGAAAAGTCAAATACATTTAACATTTAATGGCACAAGATAAACACTACCATTTTAAAAGGTACACACAGCAGGATATCAAGCACTGGGATCAAAGCAAGTCAGAAATCTAAAAGGGTCAACATTAAGTCTTGTAATTCTATGTGGAATATCAGAAGCAATCTGTGGCAAATTGTTAGCTTTAGAACCTTAAATGGCTCTGCCCCTATAGCACTTTTGGTGGTAGCTCCAATGGTTTTTTAAAAGCCTGTTTTGTGCTCTCTGTCTGTCTCTGTCTCTGTCTCTGTCTCTGTCTCTGTCTGTCTGTCTGTCTCTCTCTCTTTTCTTAGACAACCTATGATTTTGGCTTTTTTAAACTTCTGGGATTTTTACTGAATAGGCTTTTCCCTCACAGCTTTACACACTGCCCTCCGAGGGGCACACTGCCAGGCCTCCCAAGCCTTTTGAAATCTAGGTAGAAGCCTTTTTAACCTTAGAATTACTGTATTTTGTAAGCGCCTAAAACCAATTCCATGTGGATGATGTTAAAGGTCTGCTGCCAGCTGGAGCAGTAGCCAAAATTTTTTCTTTTTTCTTGGCTATAGGGGTCCACTGCCTGGGTCACTGAGATTTCTGACTTTGATTTTGAGGGTTAAATTTTTTATGCCAGCACTATTTTGGAACGTGGTGTGGCTATTGCCTCCATTCTGGAACAGGGCTCTGTGGCTCTTTCCTCAAAGCAAAGTCTTTTACCCTTTAATTTTGAGGCTGCAAGGGGCAGAGACATGCTGCTTCCTGTGATGTCTTGAGGACATCTTTTCTATTTTCTGGAATATATATATATATATATATATATATATATATATATATATATATATATTTGACTTGGCTCAGGCTGCCTTCAGGATGGAGTCTGGCGTGGCATGTAGAGCTGGGGATCAAAGTGTGGTCCCTCATGCCTGACTGAGTTTGCCTGTGCAGGTGCTTAAACAACAGAGCCAACCAGCAAGCCCCTCCTATTTTCTAAAGCTTTAAAAGCTACTCATTTTTTTTTTTCAGCTCTGTTCCTGCTGGATTTCAATTACTTTGTTATTTTGCTTTTAGAGTAGAATAAGTGCTTTCCTGGCAAGAACAAGGGTCTGAGTGCAATCCCCAGTCCTAAAAAAAAAAAAAAAAAAAAAAATTCAGAACACAATAATAAGAAAATAGCAATGGTTAATACATTACACATTCTCTTTAAAGAAGTTAGTCAGAGTACAAATTCCAATTTTTTACTCATTGTTTACTGATGGTTTATTTAATTTTTTTTTTTTTTTTTTTGTCTTTTTGAGGCAGGGTCTCCCTATGCAGTTCAGGCTGGCTTTGAGCTCACTTTTGTAGCCCAGGCTGGTCTCGAACTCTCACCAATCCTCCTGCCTCAGCCTCCCGAGTGCTGGGATTACAGGCGTGCACCACTCTGCCCGGCTTATTTAAATGTTTTTAGCTTATTTCAAAACATTCATGATTTCCTGGACAATTTATTATTATTAATTTCTAATTTAATTTCATTGTGGTGAGTGACCATATTCTTTAGGACTTCAATACTTCTAAATTCACTGAACTTCATTGTATGGCCAGCTATAAAGCTCTGTCACAGGGAATATACTGTGCATACCTGAAAGAGGGTGTGTTTTCAGTTTTGGCTGTGCTGATTTGCAGATGACCATTAAACCAAGGTTTTTGATAGTGATTGTTATGGTTTGTGACTAGTTGCCCCCCCACAAAGACTCATGCGGTTATGAGGTAGACTTCTAGAGTCTGTGACTAATTCATGATCTGGTGCTGGGATTCTGGGTGTGGCCTGGGACTTAATAGCTTGAAGGCAACATGAGGGTGACAGACTTGCTCCCTATAGCCTTGCTGCCGCTACTCCTCCCTTTTGCTCTTGTTGTTTTGCTGCTTTCTGACACCATGCACTGCTGCCCTCTGCCATGTGTCAGTCTGCCTTGGAGCCAGCTGAGTACGGACTGAAACCTCTATAATCTGCGAGCTAAATAAACATTTTCTTCCTTAATTTTGGGTGTCGCGTATTTTGTCCCAACACTGAGAGAAAAGTAACCGAGACAATGATACTCTCCCTATTACTTTTTTTGGTCTAATTTAATTGTTCTACCACTTGCTGATAGATAAGTGTTAAGCCACACAACGATTGTGGAATCTGGTTCTCTGGTTCTATCAATTTTTGTCTCTCATATTTTGAAACTCTAGAGTTTAGATTCATGAAAATTTATAACTTAAAATGTCTTCTAGATGAATTACCAACGCTGATCACTTTTGCTCTGTGTTCCACCATACCCCTTGTGATGAGGTTTGACTTACTTCTGAGGAGATAAAGCAGGCACTGTATGTCTCTTTTGCTTATTATCCTCGTAGTTGCCTGGACTCTGGGACCAACTTGGGAGGGGTCTCTATGCGGAATAAAGAGTATGCCACTTCAGACTCTGTTTATTCCAAGATACACGCACACACACACACACACACACACACACACACACACAACAGGATTAAACTGGGAGAGGACTCTATGCAGAATACAGTGCCCTCCACTTCTTGCTCTGTTTATTCCAAGATACAACACACACATGCATATGACATACACAAAAAATGTGTTTATACACTTTACCTCCCTCATGTACACACACACACACACAGCGTACACAGAGACATACACATACCCCACATGCTGAAGCACACACCACACACATTTACAAGAATACACATGCATGTGTATAGTGCACCTCCAAGTGCAGCCAGAGGCCCCCCCAGTCTCTTCCTCCCTGAAGTGGTGACTCCCCACCAGTCTTGCCACCTCATGCAGTGCAGTGACTGTGGCTGCCAAAGCACTCACAGGTGCCAGCTGCTGCTGCCAGCTCTGCCTTCTCTCCACAGTCTGCCTGTGTTTTCTGTCTGGAGTCATGGGGTGACTGTCTTTGTGTTTAGAACTACTGCCTTCTGGGAGCCTTGATGTATTAGGCCAGAACACATGAGGGTTTTCTGCACTACAGTTCCTCACAGGCTGTTTACTTACTCACCCTGTTGACTTTCTTCCCAGAGGCCCTAATAGCAAAGCACTGCTGTTCCTGGGGGCCAGCGGCATACTAACATCCGATATTTCTGTCTTGAAGTGTCTTCTAACCTCAGAAGCGTGTGAGGAAAGCTGTTGTAAAGTAGAACAGATAAGTCCAGGCTCCGGGAGTTCTGGAGCAGGGTGAGTGCTCCGTAAGAGCTTACCAGGGGTACCCTCTGGGCCACCTACTGCTGGAGGCCACAGACTGTCATTTCTCCCGCAGTGCCTTCTGCCCTGGCCACTCCAGGCCAATGTGTTCACCTTGCACCTGCAAGGAAGGAGACCAAGGTTTAGAATGCTAATAATCATCCTCCTCATAGGCTCCCGTTGCAGAGGTCAGGCACCACGAACCCCGCATGAACGCAGGTGAAGGTTTCCACGAAGTCACTTTTGTTTCAGTGGACAGCTGAATCTGGGACAGGCAGGTTGGCAAGTCACATCAATACACTGTGTTTGGCGAGAGGACGGGGCTGGCACTGGAGGACATTTGTCCTAAAGAGAGCTTGCTGCGGACCCAGAGATCAGGATCTCAGCCTCAGTTATCCGCTAGCCCCAACCTTCATGTGCAAGACCAATTTTCACTGAAGATATGAAATTCATTCAGAGCATATTCTCGGAGATGACTCCAAGCATTAGATGCAGAAGAGCCTGCCAATTTGCCACCAGATTAAATGTCAAAATATCAAATTACATGATGGCTAACCTGCAGATCCTCCATTAATCAGAACAAAAAAAGCTAATCAGCAAACCAGATTTAGCCAAGTTCACTTCTTTTTTAAAACCGCAATTTTTCAGGGACTTACAGCCAATTTTCTTACCAGTGAAAACATCAGTGAATGTGTTAGAGATACCTAGGTGGGTAACCAGAGCACGAGTCAATTTCAGCATGCCTCAGAAACCCAAGGATGCCCTGAAGCTCCAGCTCATTTTATTGTCATTATTATCTACTACTGTGTGGGCTCCTCATTCAGAACCTATGAATGGCCACTATTCCCAGCCCACAGATGAGGAAACTGAGGTCTCTGCTTTCCCCAGTACACCAGTGCCCCAAGCACTTGGTCTGCAAGCACTGACTTCTCCATGCAGGCCCCCTTTCGAGGAAGCAGGCCTGTGACGCCCCAGTGGGTCTGTCTGCTGGAGCCAGGAGCTTCAGCAACATTTCCATGTACTCAAGATTTTGATGCTGAGATACAGCTCCTCTAAACTGTATGCTTGGGACACAGCCCTTCTCTGATCACACCCGACCTCAGCTGGCCCCTCCCGGAGCTCTCCAGGTGCCCTTTAGTATGTTCTGTTGGGGAATTCCAAGTAGATACAGCTGGTGAGCCATGGACCTCACTAGCTTCAACTTTCATGGACCGAGCCTGTCTTACTATATTAGTCCCCAAACTGTATCAGTCTAACCAATCTGGGGCGGGTAATAATTTCAGCTGTTGCTATTCCAGGATGCCTCCACACCCATAGCCACAGCATCACTTTCACACCTAGAATGAGCAACAATCAATTTTCCATATTGTCAGAGAGGCCCAATAAGGACTCATGTTTCTAAATCACTTATATAGCTAATATTGTTTTATTTTGATATTTCTGGGCTTATTTATTTATTTGATATGGGGTCACACTAAGCAGCTGTGAATCAGTGACCCTCTGTCTCAGCCTCCCTAGTGCTGGAATTCCGGGCATGTGCCACCATGCTTGGCTTCAGTGGCTGGCATGGCTGCGCTGCATGTGGTACAGGGGGCCAAACCCGGGCTCCTGGGCTTGCCAGGCAGGCCCTTAGGCCGCTGAGCTAGCTCCTCAGCCCTCCACGTTTGTTTGACTCAGAGGGTCCGATCCCCAAGCTGCCTGGCCTCTGGCATCCCACCTGCAGCTGGTAGACACTGCCTCTCCATCAGAGTCACCGGTTGGGACGAGGCTCGATTGCACCCAGGTTCTGCTTTGCTCAGGAACACCTCCATCAGAGCAGAGGTGACATCTGCTTGCCATTCTCTCCTGTGATGTGAGCATCTGTAAACGCTTCAGTGGAGACCTGTTCCGTGGACCACACACAAATTCCCAGCTGCCTCGCTGGGGGCGCTACGCAGGCACGCACAGGGGCATTCCCCTTGGCCTCTCACTCCATATGAGCATGTCTCTCTTAACTTCTTATTTTGAATTAATAAAACTTACATCGATGCTGTAAAACTAGCAGCTGGAGCCCCTTTGTCCCTTTGCCTGTATCCCTTCCTCATCAACCTGACTCACGTAGGAGTCACTGCAATCATTTCTTGGCCTTCTGGGTAATGTCAAGTGTTACAGATTCACTTCAGATCCTGAGCTTTTATCACCTTACACATGCTAGTGTGTGTTCCCCAAGAAGGAAGCGGTCGCATGGCCACAGACCCCAGTCTCCAACATCAGTACAGGACTGACCTGCAGCCCACAAGCACACTCATACTCAATGAGCAATCCAGTGACTTCTTTAAAAATCCAGGCCCGAGAGTGTGGCCTTCCATCATCGGGCACTTGACGGGTCTGAAGCAGCGCCTTGGGCTGTCCTTGACCTTAAGGCCTGGAAGGGTCTCTACTTTTTACTGTGTTCTTCAATTTATCCCACAGGTGCTTATGATGACCTGGTTCTTTGGCAGAACACCTCTGAGCATGCTGCGCATTATCAGGGCTCCGTAACAGGGTCACACCCCTGAGGTTATCGTGGAGGAGCCTCTAGCTGCTTAGTTATAAGGCATCCTCCACTACCAAAGCTGCTTAGTAAGCATGCATGGTTCGCGCATCATGGTCTCCCCCCACCCCCGTAGTATTCTCAGCCTGTGTCCCAGAACTTGAGTATGTCTGGGGACTCAGAAAAGGACAAAGTAGCTGCAAACCTCACTGGCCGCAAATCAACTGGGCTCAAGGCGGAATCCATCTTGAACTGTCTGGGAAGGGCGGGGTCCTCCGAGTCTTTGTAAGTGGTGGAGCAGAGCGGGACAGCTAAGGCCAGGGAGAGGTGAAGATGCCACTTCACCAGCTTTGAAGACAGGGAACAAGGCCAAGGGACTGGGATGCCAGCTCCCCTGTAGCTGAAGATGGCTACCCCTGAAGAACCCGAGAGGGCGCAGCTTGCACCATAGGCATTCGGGGCACACTTTCAACCTCTATAACTTAGGACAGTTATAAGTTCATGCCATTCAAAGCTAATTTTTCCCATCAGCTGCAGAAAATTAACACATGTGGTGCACATCCATTAAAAAGCAATTAATTCCTGCTTTCTGGGGAGATCTTTTGAGAGCAGGTAAGGTTCCTGTTCATCAGAGTTTTGTCTGTCAGATTTAGCATCCACCGAGGATTCTTGCCTAAGTTACTGCTAGAGTTGTTGAAGGCTAGCTCCCAAGCCTTTCGCTGGGTGGAGCTTTTCTGAAGGGTAGTGCTTGCCCTCTCACGCATTTCTGTTCGATTCATGGCCTCTGTTTTCGCTCCAAGATCTCCACAAGTGTCATTCGTGAAGGAGATCTGAGCTCTACTGCGCCCCCAGGTGGCCAGTGCGGCTCCTCAGGCAGAGTCCGAAGCTCTTTGCCCACGACCCCTGTTATCTTAGCATGCTCCTGCTCTGCATGCGTGAAAAGGTGTGCTGGTTTCATGTCGATGCTCGTCCAGGGGCCCGGCTTCTCTTCGGTGCAGAAATGTATTAGAAATCAGAATGTTGGTGCGTGGTGCGTGCGCACTGCCACTGAGAGGCGCTGCTTTGGGAACTCTCATGGGTCAGAGAAACCACATGTGTGTGAGAAAAAAGGCCTGCGTATGTGTGTAATGTGTGTCTATCTTAGGGTCGTGTGTGCATATACAGGTATATGCATGCACATACATGTATGTGTATATGGTTATTTATGCATATCTATATGTGTATGTATTTGTGTGTACAGGTATATGTGTCTCCATTTATTTGTATTCACATGTGACTATATATGTATACACCTCTGTATATGTGTACATCTATATGTATATATTGCCTGTATCTATATGCATATACATGTACACATGTGCGTAAATGTATGTGCATTTCATGTGTGCATGCGTTCATATATAAATACATATAAATATATCCCTGTGTTGTGTGCCATGTGCAGATTCTGTGTGTGTGTGTGTGTGTGTGTGTGTGTGTGTGTGTATCCATGTACACATATCTGTTCCTCTGCCGGAAGCATCCTGAGATCCACGGACCCACATACTTCCTCTCCCAACCTAAGTGGCTGCAGTGTCTGGATCCTCTGGTGTCCTGGAGCTCATGTAGCCTGTCACCCTCAGAGCTTCTCCGAAGGCTTTCCACCTTCTCCATGGAAGGGACGAGGGCAAGGGCTCACCAGGGTGAGATGCCCGACAGCCATGACTACCTGAGTCTGGCAGGGCTGGCACTCTGGCCCTTCCAGGACCCAGAGCTCTAGTCTGGGGAAGAAGCCTGTGAGCTTTTCCTTGGCTGTACCAGCCTACTGCCCAGCACCATTCGGTAAAAGGCAGGATGCCCAGCAGCCCAAGGGTACAGATAGCTCCCACAGCCTCTCCAGGCCAGAGAGGGAGCCGGCTGTGCAGGCAGGCTGGGGACTCCCAGACCTTGCCTCTGAACGGAAGAGGCCCAGGGAAGCAGCTCTGGTAGAGTGGTGCTTTGTGGAAGATAGCTCACCCAGACCTCAGGTAGGAAAGAAAGCCAGCAAGAGGAGTCTAGGGGCTTGGAAGACCACTTATTCTTATAGGGCAAGGAAATCAGTGCTGTGATAAGCTGGTAGTTCCTTAAATTGTATCTAAGAAGTGTCATTGGTTATACTGACTTAATCTCCTCTCTCTCTCTCTCTCTCTCTCTCTCTCTCTCTCTCTCTTTCTTTCTTTTTCCTTTCCTTTCAGGCAGATGTACAAATTAAGCTGCATTTAATGTTGGTTTAGGATTAGTGACCATAGGCTAAGGCCCAGCCCCACTCCCCTGCCAGGCTGTGGGCGGAGTCTGCTCACAGGTCAGGCCCCACAGGGCTGCAGCATCCAGGGACCAGAACGATGCAGCCCCACAGATGATCCTCCCTCCTCCTGGGCCCAGTTCTGACCCGAATAAAGAGAGCTGGTGCCCCAGTTAGCTCTTGTGTTGCTTCTGCTTCTGGGAACCAGTCTGTGAGCAGATTCCATGGTGAGATAGAGCTGAGCAGGGCTTCTGGACTCTGACCACCTCCCGTCCTGCTGCCCTTAGTCGCCGGCTGTGGAGAGTGGCAGAGTTGCACACCAGCTTCTCCGCTGTACCCCAGGCTCGGCAGAGTCCTGCCTGTTCTGCAGATGCTGAAGTTGGCCCTAACCAGTGCCCCTAACCAGGGCCCTCTCTCCAGGGCCAGCAGGTCTGCTGCTGCTCTGGATACCTTCAGGCATGCTCTGATAAGCTTCTTGCTCCGGGTCCTTCCTCTGGCACATGCACCAGGCCTCGCCTGCCTGCAGGGTTGAGGAGCTCTGCCAGGGCTTCCGGGGCTTCCTCTGCTCCTCTGACAGGCATGAAAGTGATATCACTCTGGTCACCTCCTTCCACACCTGGTGGACAGGCGCCTGCACGCTTGTCTCAGCACCCACCCCAGACAGCTTGATCAGGTGCTCACCCCTTTTGTGCACGAAAAATCCTATCTTCATCTGACCCTGACTTATTTGAGCCTAAACTCTCGCCATGCTTCCCAGGGCCTTCTTCCTGCCCTACATCCAGGTGCAGGAAAAGATGCCAAGCAGGGCTGCTCTCTCCCTAGTGCCCCCTCACCCACCCTGGCAGGACCCCCTGGGGCCCCAGAGCCCCTAATGCAGAGCTGCTGTTGGTGGTGCTTTAAATAGCTCTGCAGCAAGACAAACCAGCTTTGAAGAGAAGAAGGTAATAGCACCTGACAAGTTTTATTTTTACACTGCTCTGTCCAGCTGCAGGTGGGGCTTACATAACTCGGGCCTGGATGTTTGCTAAGTCTAAGGGGAAGCCTCGACAAAGTGGGAGAAAGAGAAAGAGGGCAGGACATAGAGTGGGAGGGGAAGAAGAAGGAGAGAAATGCAGGGATGCTGAAAAGGAGGGGGAGAGAAATCTGCGATGCTCAGGCTGGCCAAAGACTGGGACTGCCCTTGGCCGCCCCCTGGTGGTCAGCAGTGTCCCATACAGGTATGGAGACATGGTTGACCACCCAGACGGCAGAATCCTTGGGTCACTCAGAGCACTACAAAGAGGAGCATCAGGGAGATGTTTACCCAGTCCAGGAGGCCACAGGCCAAGTCCTTCTGCTCCCCAAAGTCGGCATGACCAAGGGCGGCGAGATGTCCTGACCCTGAAGCGTGGAGCACACGTGGGCCTCGGTGAGGCGGTCTCTCCACCTGAGAAACAGCAGGACACTGACCTGGGGAGGCCGCAGGGGCTGTGCCGGCTGTTGGGCATGCCCCTGCCCTCAGGGCAGCCCCGATGCCCAGCCCTGATGAGGTCACACAAGCTGTATGGGCCACCTGTCTCTGACAGAGGAGCCCGGTGCCCGAGCTGAGCCACGGGTCTGCAAGTAGCAGTGAAGTGGTCCTCGGCTCCAAGCCACTGCTCTTCAGGGAGCTGGAAGGACTGGCAGGGCCCTGCTTTTCGTCTGAAGCTGAGAGGCCTGATTTCAAATGGTGAACGAAAGGGAAACCTCTGGCCTGAGCAAACCCACCCAGAACAGGGCTGTCATCACCATGAACACGGAGCCCCAACTCCAGCTCTGTGGACCCCCTGCCACCCAGCCAGCCCATGATATGACAATGGCTCCGAGTCCCCAGGTCGATAGAAATCATCTAAGCTGAAGGACAGAGAGAAAATGACTTTTGAAAATAAAAGGAGGGCAGTAACACAAGTGGCTTAACATAGTTGTGCTGGAAGTCCTGGAAGCAGATGAGAAGACAATGGGGCAGAGAAGTCTTTACAGAGACAATAGCCAAAGTTTTCTACATTTGGGGAAAGCATGGATTTACAGATCAAAAAGCCCTGTAAATGCCAAGCAAAATAAAAAGGAACCGCACCTAATCATGCCATAGTCAAACCCCTAAAAACCACCAATAAAAATATTCTTTAAAGCAGCCAGACTAAAGTGAACAATTAATAATGGAGGTTAATAAGGCCAGCTATGGCTGACTTGTCAGAATGGAATAATATCCTGCGAGTGACTGGAGAAGCATTATACAGCCCAGAATCCTATGCCCTGGGCTGAGGAGATAGCTCCGTGGAATAAGTGCTTGCCTGGTAAGAGCAAGGTCAATCCCTGGCACCCCCAAAAGAAAAAAAAAATCTTATGCCCAGCAAATATGTGTTTTATTTTTTCTTTTCTTTTTTTTTTAAATGGTTGTTTATTATATTTTAGGTGAAGGCATACAGGGCTTGTAGATTGGACTTGTAGCGATCTGCCTGTTATAGCCTCTCAAGAGCTGGGATTACAGGCACGCGCCACCCTGTCCAGTCTCAGTGGCTACGTCAACACACCCCCAGGGGCAGGACCCACGTGGCAGGCCTGGGGATCGGGCCCCCGGCCCCCACGCTGGCTTGCAGGTGCTTTAATCTGCTGAGCTATTTGCCTGCCCTTGTGTTTTAAATTAAGGTAAAATAAATACATTTGAATAAGTAAACATATAACGAACTTTTAGCCAGAAACCTGCACTATAAGACATAGAAAAGAACGTTTCCAGACTGAGTGGATCTGACGCTGGATGGAAACTGTACAAGATAAACACGAAGCCCTCTGGAAACAGGAAATATGTAAATAAATATAAAAGACCATGTCTTTTAATTCTCTTAATTACTGAAGAGGTGTATGACTGTTTAGATAAAAAAAGATAACCTTGCTTTTCTGAGGCTATGATGTATGTAGATTTAACATGTACAAAACGGTAGCACAAAAAGCAGGGTGGTGAACGGCGGTTAAGCGCAGTCACTCACTGCGCATGCGAAGAGACCTCCACGAGCTGCGCGTGTGCCTTCAAATTTTCAGAGCAGGCATTAAAATAATTGTGCAAAGAGGCAGAAGAAGAAATCCACTAAGGGAATTAAAGTATAACCAATTAACTTTTTAAAAGGCAGGGGAAAAAGGAACGCAGAATCAAAAATAGAAGAGGCAAAGGAAACGCCTAACAGAATGGCTTATATAAATCCAATCACCTCAATAATTGCATTAAGTAAACGGAACAGAATACTGCAGTTAAAAGACAAGGTGACCAGAGTCTTAAAAATTAAAATAATGCTGTTATAATCTATTTATAAGAGATATCTTTTGAGTACAAAATGCTATTATTTGAAGACAAAAGAATCAAAAAGAGAAAAAATTTCAACAGAAAAAAATCTGGAGTACATTAATAAATTATTCTGTTCATTTTTTATGTATTTAGTACAGGATTTATAGGGTCTCACTACATAGATTGGACTCATAGTGATCCTTCTTGTTGTTCAGCTTTCCAAGTGCTCAGATTACAGGCGGACGCCACCACGCCCAGTCTCAATCGGTGTCCCAGGGTGCTCTGCGCTGGGGGCTGGGCCAACACAGCATGCCAAGGGTCGAACCCAGTCCCTGTATCTGCCTGAGTAGACACTGAATCCACTGAGCTATCTGGCTGGCCCTTAGTCTGCTCGTTACTATAAGATAAAACAGATTGAAGGCAAAATGCCTGCTATGGTTTATGGCTAGTTGTACCCCCAAAGTCTCACACAGTCATGGGGTGGACTTCTAGAGTTTGTGATTAGTTCATGATCCAGTGCTGGGATTCTGGATGTGAGAGCTGCTGGGATTCTGGGTGTGAGTGCTACACCTACCCTGGGGCCCATAGCCTGAACGCAGTGGAAAGCAGACTGACTTGCTCTTTGTGGCCATTATTATCACTACTCTTTCCTTTTACTTTTGCTGTTTTGCTATTGCCTGCTGCCATGACCTGCTGCCCTCTGCCATGTGCCGCTCCGCCTTGGAGCCATCTGAGTATGGACCAAAACCTCCGCTAACTGTGAGCTAAATAAACTTTTCCTTCTTTAATTTTGGGGCTCGGGTATTTTGTCCTGGCAATAAGTAAAAAGTAATGGAGACAGTGCCTTATCAGAGATAAATGGCTACTTCATCTATAAGATGTAAAGATCCTAAATGTCTGTGTACCTGATAAAAGCACTTCAAAACGCATGAAGCTTTATCTGAATTGAAAGAGAAGTATCCAAGTTAGCAGTCATAGTTAGCCATTGTACCACCCGTTCCTGCTGACTGGGGACAAGGAGATGAAGCTCAGAGTGCAGCTGAAGTTCTAAGCCACACCACTACCCACGGTGACCTAATGCAGCGGAGGGACCACCACTCAACAGCCACAGAGTCAGCACGTGCCAAAATAGCTGATGCATTGAGCCAAAATAAAATTTTACTAAATTTTAAAACACTTCTGTCATATGGTGCATTCTCTGATCACAGTGGAATTAAAAACTGATGCCTGTAACATACTTAGACAAATCTTCTGCCCTACTAGATAGATATTTAGCAATTAAACAATGTACTTCTGAATAGCCTGAGTGAAAAACAAAATAATGAGAAAGAATACAAAATGTTTCAAGCCGATAGAAAACACAGGACAAATTCTTTTTATATTTCATTTTACTTGGATTGCGTTACAAAATAAAACTTCAGAGAGCTGGTGAGATAGCTCAGCAGACTTAGCACCTGCTTAGGTAAGGGCAGGGACCAGGGTTTGATCCCCAGCCCTGCATGCCATGCCAGCCCCACCGCAGGGTGATCTGAGCTGGCCGCTGGGACAGATGGTTTTGGGCATGGAGTACATGTCTCCAATCCCAGTGCTGGGTGGGCTGAAAACTGGAGGATCACCACAGTTCACACTGTGACCCTGTGCCAAACACATAGAAAGAGAGAGAGAGAGAGAGAGAGAGAGAGAGAGAGAGAGAGAGAGAGAGAGAGAGAAAGGAAGGAAGGAAGGAAGGAAGGAAGGAAAGAAGGATAAAAATTCAAAACTAATTGGTAATGCTCAGGGTTCTCCAAAGAAATATAAACCAAGATTTAATACCCTGTACCACATGCCATGCCAGCCCCAGGCACACAGTGGTCACTTCTTATAGTATTGGTACAACTTTTACACTTGCTTGAAATTATATCAGAGTAGTACATTACAAAGTAAAATCAGCATAGCTCTTCCTGTTGAACTGGAACCTCTAACCATTCACCTTCTGGGGGTTAGCTGTGCCCAGCTGGGGTTTGAGGTCCTAGCTACCTGAGAGAGCATGTGTGTAGGGCAGCATTGCCACCAGAGCTGGCTATATGAAAAGAGGGAGAGGGGCTGCACCATCTAGACATCCTTGGTGCACCCCTGACTTGGTGGGGCTGGACCTAAGGCCATGCAGGTGGGCAGCCCCACCACGCCCTCATGATCAACAGCTCTAGTCACAGTCGCTTTCCACATCTTTCCTTCTTTTTCCCAAACTGCCCGTTGCTGAATGCAAAAGCCACGAGTATTACCCTGTATAGTTGGTCTACCGCCAGTATCATCCTCGGGGGCAGGACAGTGGGTGGGAGGGAGGTATAGCAGAGCTTGAATCCAGGACTCTTTTTGACTTTGCTATGAAGTTGGTCCTCTGAGTGTAGCTAGTTGGCTGCCTGGTGAATGGATGGCTTCAAGGATGTGGACTCAGAAAGCAGAATTGTCAAGAGTTGGCTCCTGGGGGTGGAGGAGTCTGTTAAAGGCAGGGGTGGGAGGGCTCCCTCTGTCTCGTCCCACTGATAGCTGCAAACCTGGATAGCGGGACACCTCTGGGGACTGGTTCTCATATCAGCATCTTGTTAATATTTCCAACACTCCCTTGTGGTCAGCTTCGTCTCCTTTTCACCAAAACTTTGAAGAAAAACTTGGATTAAGTCCTCAACAACTTGCAAATTCATGCTCCTCTGAGCATGTTACCATCAGGGATAATGATTGAATTCCGATGTCCAGAAAATACAATCCAAGTGTGAACCTTGCTCCCGAATACAACTTCTTGGAAAAAGACAATTTGCAGATGCAAATAAGTGAATGAAGGGTATCAAGGTCAGATCCTACTGCGTTTAGCTCTGGCCCTGCACTACTCTCTCTAGCATTCCGTTCTCTTACTGTTGAGTCTTTCGCCATCATGTGTGCCTGGCTCTAGGACTGGTAATCATCATTACCCTCATTATGCACAGGAAAAGGGAATCTGCGACTCAAAAAGACCCATGGGGAGCGGCACACAAAGTCAGAGGCAGAGAGCAGGCTGACAGACACAGCCATGGGACACCCGGAGTCCTATGGCAGGTAAGCACCCTCCCCCCCAGAGCACGCAGCACCTCGATTTCAGACCTTCTGATCCTAGATGTGTGAGGGAAGAAATGTGCATTGTTTAAAGCCCCTCAGTTTGTCATTTGCTGCCGCCCCATGAGACAAGTGTCCCATGGGTCACCATTGCTTATGGCTGCTTCTTTATCCAGACAGTGTATAATCAGGTCAGGTTTCCCTGATCCTGTGGTTTTGGAGATGCTTTGGGGCACAGGCTGGGGACCGTGGGTTTGCAGGCAAGTGAGTCTATCTGGGCATCCTTGGAGGAGACAGTGCTGCCCCTACCTATGCCTGAAAGGCTGCTACCCATGGGCGCTGCGCACTGGTGGAGAGCAGGGCAGGAGAGACAGCCGAGCAGCGGCCGGGGAGGGGGCCGCTGTGCAGGGAACCCCAAGTGCAGCCAGACTCAGGACCAACTTGGGACAGTGATTTGAACAAAATTTACATTCACAAGATGAGTAACAAAGAGCTTTTACATTTTTCATTTGCAATCAATCTGCATTTGTAAACATCTTTATTCAGTTTTAACTTTGGACAGAGATGTCATTTTAAATTTTAATTCCTATAACTCAAAATAAAAAGGATTTATTCTTACTGGCCCCCCCCTCCTTTTCTTGATCTTAGGAAAGATCGGAAGTTCCTCACTAAAAGAAAAATAAGCTTAACACATAATAAATACAGAGCAAATTACTAATGGTTAATTTTTCATTCTTCTATGAATCTTTCAGCAAATAAATAGTTCCCTTAGATTTCAATAAGAAGACCACCAGGGAGCCAGCACCAGGCTGGGCCACCTTCTTTCCAGGACCTTGTTGCCGTGCCTGCCCTGTCCCCAGGGGCGTGCTGAGATGGCAATTGAGATTGGGCATGGTGGTGCTTGCCTGTAACCCCAGCTCTTGGAAGGCTATAAACAGGCAGGCCACTATGAGTCCAGTGTAATAGTGAGATCCTGAACATTCTGTATGCCCTCCTCTAAAATACAAAAAGAAAGAAAGGAAGAAAAAAAGAAAAGAAAGAAAGAGAAAAGCATGCAAAAAAGGCTGAAAACTTCCCAAGACCTTATTGATGGCATTAATTTAATATCAATGCAGAAACTTTGAGTTGACAGCTCATAAAAGAGACTCATACTCCCAACGCATGGCCCAGGTAGCTGTCCAAGGTGCTGAGGGATGAGGCTTGTTCCCTCAGAAAATGCCACCAGGGATCTCAATCCTCGGTTGGCTTTGCTGTGACTTCCTTGTCACACAAAGCTCTCACTGCAGCCACACTGGCTGTGTAGGTGGGAATGAGCTTGCTGGGTGGGATGTGCACGTGACCACACACATGCCGCACCGTATCTTCTGCTCACACCTGCCCTTACACACTCAGCCTACTGTCCTCAGGAAAACAGACAGTGAAGAAGGTTTTGATCAGACTGAGTGGTCCTCGTAGGGGCCCAGGAATAGGTTTTCAGCTCAGTTTTGGTTTGTGTGAAGCTTTGATATCTGTGGTTAGCCTCCGTGTAACTTCCCCTCCCCTGTTCCTCCTTGAGCCTTAATAATTCAAGCCAACTTCGGTCAAAATAGTCCAAATTTTCTAAGACATTTGCTGACACACTGACCGGTTATATCATCTGTCCTACCTTTCTTAGAAGCTTAAGAGCCCGGACCCAGTCAAAGGTTAGTACCTGACACTGGTCCCTCTGTCTTCTGAGCTAATCTGGTCTCAAGGTTCTACTTGGCTTTGTTGTTAGTTCTCCTTTCAGGGACCACTCAGGGCATCCCCGAGAGCATGGCTCAGCCTAAGGCCTCCAAGTATTTTCCAGGGACCAGAAATGATGACAAGAATGACAGCAGTCTAGAACATACATGTGCCCTTCCTGCAAGGTGGAGAGCTCCCCTGAGGTCTCTCACAGGCTGTGACTCTGAGGGGGGAGTGCTCTCCCGCATTAAGAGGTGAAAACATCTCCATAGACCACAAATGAAGCAGGGACCCAGCAGAAAGGCTTGTTGCCTGTGAGGCCTGGTTATGACCTAGGCCTGGTGGTTAGGCTAGGACTTCTTCTGGCGGAGGGTGAGGCAGCCATGCTCCTGGAGGCTGAGGTAGCCACATGCCAGAGCTCATCTCCCCAACCTCAGGGCACATTCTATCCATGACCCTCTTCACCCACAGAGCAGCTCAGCTGGGAGTGGGAGGTACAGTTGTCTCCTGAGGTCTAACATGGATGGAGCTCAGGAAGACCCTATGTCTTTATGCAAACTATGAGGAAGAGCAGTAGTTGGCTGCAACATATCAGCCATAGGCCAGTGGACTCAAGAAGGTGCCGGCACAGGCAGGAGCCCTCCCTTACCCCTTCAGGCCAAGTAGAGATGGTGATGCGGGAGAGAAATAACTCCCAATCTGATATGGCAAGTTTGTTTTTCCTGAAATCAAAGAATGAATTTCAAGGAACAATGAAGGTTAAGAGTGGGAAAGACTTATTGAGAGAGAGGGAGAAAGGGAGACAGAGAGACAGAGACACTGGGCGAGACGGTGAGACAGAAGGGGGACACCTTCAAGCATGGGTGGTTAAAGGAATGAGACACACCGTTGGGGACTGGGGAATAGAAATGGGAAATAAGAAGAGCTGATGAGAGACAGGAAGGGTCCTGAGTGGGTTGCCATTGAGATCATTTCAAAAAAAAAAAACATTTTTATATGGCAAAGTCATAAGGTGGATGCAATGTAGGTCAAACTATAATAACCACTTAGCTGACACTGACTCAGTAGCGAAGCACGGCACCTGGATGACATCATCAACCTTAGCTGAAAATCTATAGTCCTAGTCTTGTCCTTAGTTTTAGTCTAACTAATTGTTATGGTGTGTGTCTAGATGTCTCCATCCAAAGCCTCATGCAGTCACTGGGCAGCTTCTAGAATCTGTGATTAATTCATGATCCCATACAGGGATTATGGGTGCGAGTGCTACACCTGCCCTGGCACGGGTCGTCTGCACACAATACAAGGAGAGGAAAGAGATTTGCTAGCTTCTCTCCTTTGGCTCTTTGCTGTTTTCTGTTACTATAAGCAGCTACCTTCTTCCAGGGCCACTCTGCCTTAGAGCCAGTCGAGTGCGGACTGAAACCTCCACCGACTGTGAGCTAAGTAAACCTTCCCTTCCTTGAATTTTGGTGTCGGATATTTTATGGCAACAATAAGAGAAAAGTAAGTGAGACAGTAGTGTTAATCTTAATCCTAGTCTTTGTCTTAGTGTGTGGGAGAGGATGCCCCCCAGCCCAGTAAGATGATGCTCTATTTCTATGAAAGTTCCAAAATGGTTGGTACTAATTATAGTATAATCTCAAACTTCCATTTATCTCTTAGGAAAGCACATACATCTGGCCATTGTGACTTTAATCTCAAGGACTTGCCTTCTTCAGATGTGCCTCCAGCCAGTCTTGATATGTTCGCGTCTTCTGCCCTGACTCCCTTGAGGGCCTACCCCTGGCTGACTGCATAGTACTTTCTCTCTAATTTGGATGCCTACAGTAAGTACACAGGGAAGAAAAGCCGTGAATGATGGATGCCACATGATACAGGCAGAGGTGACCAGCCACACTCCACCCACACATCCTGGGCTCACATTGATGCTGACCTTGATCTCTCCTGGGCCTCCCTCCGACCACAAGACTCCTCAGTAGGCGGTTCCAGCAGGGGCAATAAGGACTATAATTCAATGTAAACATTAGAAATGCCTGACCTTCAGGTATGGCCCTTATGGAGTCTACAACCCTTTAGGAAGGAGGAGTCCTTGACAAAGATCCGCACCCTGAACATGACTGACTCAAGTCTCAACCGAGATTGTGAGGCTTGGATATTTCAGAGCCCCAGTAGTGGTGACAGCTAGAAGGGGACCATGAATCCCCCAAATTGGTGATAAGTAGTTTCCAGATACAGATCTTGTGGAGAGATGTGTTGGGAAACAAGAAGAAGAGGCACCAGCCCTGGGGAACACTGTGAAAAGGCCCGAGGTCATGCCCAGGCCATCATCCACCTGTGTCTTGGACTGAGACGGGATGCTGAATAGTCATGATGCAGTCAGATGCTACTTATAGGAATGGAAGACGGGCAAAATCCTGGGCCCTGTGCCTGCTGCTCATTAAAGCATGATTCATGCTTGCTTCTGGAATAGTCAGGGACTCAAAAGCCATTTTGGTGAAAGACTGCCGCTCTTCAGTTGGCCCTACAGATGCCCAGCAGGTAACTAAAAGCAGAACAAAACTTGGCCTTCGTTATGTAACCTTTGTTACACTACATCTTAGGCCGCATCTCTTCTCAGCTCTGCAAACAGGAACATCAGTCATTTAGGGACTGTCTAAGAGCTGGGCAGAACAAGGCAGGTGAGTTTCAAATCTTCATGATCTCATCCCCCTCTCGAGACTAAGGACACCATGATGACAGAAGCCTCCAGCCATTGTCCTAAACCTGTGAGCACCTAACCCTAGAGCCTCACATGGAGGAAGCCACCAAGAACAGTCACGTCTTAGGAACAGAACCACCTCTCAAACTCTGACCCCGCCTGCCAGCTGACCCTTAAAGGCCAGTCTCCACCTTTGCGGGTAAGGTGGGTCTGATCGCAGTATCAGAGTGCACCTCCCAGCCACTCATACAGAGTGCTTTCCTATTTATTCTTACTTTCCTTTGTCAAGGGACAGCCTGATTTTTGCCAGCTCCTCGAGCTGAAGTTCTTATCATTTTCTCCTAATTTTTAATTAAAGCTTTTCTCTTTTAGTTTTAATTTCTGTCATTACTAAAAGTGAAGACCCAGGCTAGCCAGCGGCAACAGGAGAACGCCCTGCGCTAGGAGGACATCCTGTGGAGATCTGGGTAGAAGGGAAGCACAGCAGACAGGGTGGTGGTGCAGGGACTGCTGTGGCCCAGAAAGACCCAGTGAGGACACAGGAGCCAGCGCTCAAAGATGCATGTTTGGTATGGGGTTTTGGGGGCTGGGGTCTCCTTCTAGAGACGGTTTCTAGGTTCAAAGAGCCAAGAAAGGGTCCAGACTGATGCAAGTGGTAGTGAAGTTTTATGAAAGGTAGGGAAGGAAATAGCCTTTGTGGGGCAAGGTGAGGCCAAACAGAAGTAGGAAAAGAAGGGCTACAGTGCTCCGGTGCGAGGGCAGGCCACCCGCACAAGAGAGAATACAGTGGCAGAAACTCAGTGCACCTGTTGTCATGATTGGTAGATGTCACCCCAAATCTCAGCAGGTTTTTTTCAATGTTTTTAAATTGTCTATCTATGTATCTATCTGTGTATGTATGTATGTATGTATGTATGTATCTATCTATCTATTTAGTACAGGGTCTCACTGTGCAGCTTGGACTCATAGGGATTCTCCTATCTCAGCCTCCCCAGTGCTGGGATTACAGACACAAGCCACTGTGCCCGGTTTGGGTAGCTGGCACGGTGTACCCTGCTGGGGCCCTGCATGACATATGGCATGGGGGGGGGTCAGACCTGGGTCATTGCACTTATCAGGCAGTTGCTTAGAATGCCAAGCTATCTCTCCTGCTAAATGTCATGCAGTTTTATTCAGAAGTGGTTGAATTTAGAAAGCATGGTTGATTCATGGGTCAATGCTAGGATTCTGGGCCTGGGATGAAAGGTATGCGATGACTAAATCAGTCCACTGGCTGGTTTGGCACCTCTCTAACCCCAGCAGCCCAGATTCGACCTATAATGAGGGTCTTGTCTGCTCTGCTTGCCGCTTGCAAGATGCTGACTGTATGTGCACACGTACTCAGGTAGGGGTCCGAGGGATTGTGTGAAGGAACTAGCATATCTGTTGAATGAGTCAAAAAATAAAAAATAAACAACCCATGGTGTGAAAGGCAATCATTGAGCACCAGGAGTGCAGGCCATGTGGACAGTAACAATGGCTCCTCAAACAGAACAAAGGCCGAGTAAGAGCAAAGGCAGCTGTTCAAATTCCTTGGACATCTTGGAAGGGCTTAGTTGTCCACCACTATGGGAGAAGTCAGGCCAGATGGGCCAGTGACCTGAGGGGGGCTAGGAGAGGCCACTAGTGCCCCCCATCAGGCTCGGGACACCCCCAAACCTCAGAAGTCAGCCAGCTGGTGGCTGCTTAAGCAGCACCTTGGTTGGGTTCCACATAGTTCTGGTTATCTTCCTTCTTCCATTGCTCCCCAGTTGTAGCTGCCTATGGAAAGGCACGCAGATGAACCCCAACAAGGACCCCCAGAAGGTATGCTGGGGTTCAGCAGAGGACACACTGCATCTGGTCACTTAATTTCCAAATTGCCCTTGCAGGGCCTGTTGGCAGTGGGTACCCAGGAGTCCTTGGCCTGAAGACCCTGTCCAAGAGGGCAGCCGAGCAGCGCAGCCTGTCCCGCTCCCACTGTGAAGGGGCGAGGTCATGGCACGCAGCCCAGTTCAGTCTCTGGCGTTGGTTGGTAGAACTGTGCCATTTTCCTCTGAATCAGTACATCCTGTCACAGCTGACTGATCCTGCATTTAAACAGCTGCCTGCTGTGTCTCAGTGCTCAGAGAATAACAGGAAGCGCCCTCAATACCCAGGCTGTTAACAGAGGGGAAAGAAAGCGGCCCTGCTGAAGAAGACTCCTAAAATTAGCACCGCCCCCACCTCCCACAAGCAGCCTGCCGAAGCATGCAAGGGGCCGAGGCTTCTTTCATCCTGTATGCAAGAGGAGTAGTGACCGTGGGCACCATGTTGGTGCCTATGATGCTTACAGCAATGGAGGGAGCCAAGGAGGTGGCTTCTGTGGCCGAGAGCACTGGTGTCAGAGCCCACGAGGCAGATCCAGCAGCCAGGGCACCACACTGTCCTAAACGCCTCTCGGGGTCCATTTTCCAAGCACCTCTCCATATGCCAGGCCTGGTCTCAAAGCCCCCCACAGATGTGAGGTCTCCAGGGCACAGTGCCCCAGGGCAGAAGAGGTTTCCAGGCCATAGCCTCTCAGTTTAGCTGTGTCCCCGACTCAAGTGAGGTCCCTGATGCACAGATGAAGAAACTCAGGCTGGATGGCTGAATGATCAGCAGCCACTCATCAAGAAAGTCACCAAAAGGGGCCTGAACCCTCCCTTCCTCAGCTGCCAGGTACTCGGAACTGTGTCCCAGCTTTGGAGTGGATGAGAGCAGCACAGCCTCCGGGGAAGGCAGGAAGTATACGTAGCACTGAGCATAAAGGGGAAGACGGGCTGTAACCCCGAGGGCTCCTCGTGGCCGCGGTACCTCCTGCTCACTTTCTTTCTCAGTTCACAGGCTTATACCACAGTATTTTCCTACAAGTTTTCTAAACCGGCAGCTACAGGCACCGAGGGCTCCATCACAATCCTGCTCCTGATCCCGGAGGATTAGATTCTCAGAGAAACCTCGCAGCTCAGGCCAGAGCGCTTGGCCACACACACTTCCCAGAAGGGCTTCAGATCACCGGGAACTGAGACATGGGCTACAGTGGGAGAGGGTAGGGCAGACAGCGCCCCCTGGATGTGCCCAGCTTCTGCCAGAGAGAAATTCAACGAGACCATCTTAACTGCAACAAAGATGGGATATGTTTAGCCCGCAGGGCACAGTGGCTTCAGTAAAACTGTACTCAAGCCTAGATACAACAAAGACAGCTGGAGTCAGAGGGAAAAGTAGACTGAGGATTTTTAGGATAGGCTAGAAAATGGCCAAGAAGAAATTTGAGGCATAGGAGATTCTTATCTGTGGCAGACCAAGGACTTGCACGTTACATGTCAGGGATTCTGAGGAAAGGGGCTCAGCAGGATTCTTGCTACAGCTGCACTGGGGAGGAATAGGACTGGGCCCAAGGTCAAGGCCAGACTGGGGAGAGGGCTCAGCATAGCCTGTCTAAACGTTTGGTCAAACTTTGTACATCCTCCAGGAGCATGGAACAGAGTAAGAACAGCACAGCTGAGATTAACCAAAGAGGCCAGGGTAGGGCTGTGGCCCATGGCTCTGTAAATCATTTTGGCTTTCACCCAGGAAGTGGACCCCAGCAGGGGAGGAACATTCTAACATGTAAGCTGGGCATGGTGGGGAAACAGATAGCATGGCCAGGACAGATGGGGCTTCGTGGGAGAGAGAGCCAGGGTGACTCCGTGTGCTGAGCCTTGCAGGGAGGAACTCACTCCCTGCGCAACGGGGAGAACGGCGCTGGCTCCAGGGAGGGGTGACTCCAGCTGCTGCTTCCCCTCTTGACAGGGCCGGGGAGGAGCTCCTCTTGGACACATCTGGGCAGCAGCTGTCTGGTCCCAGAGTTTGGTCCCAGTGCAGGCATCACCGTTTATTATGGGTTTTTCGTCAAACCAAGCCAGTATATTATGAACAGATTCCACTCAGGATTATTTTCTGTCTCTCCTGAGGAGAGAGCCACAGAGGAACCCAAGCTATAGAAGGGAGCCAAAGAAATCCTTCAGGGTCATCCAGCAGGGGGCGCTGAAGAGAGGCGGCACCCCTGGTACCCCCACTTCTTGCAAAGTGCTGAGAGCAAAATGCAGGAGGACTGTAGGAGCTGACCAGTCCTACTGTCCTGCTGCCTGTCTGCAGCTCCTGGTTAGTGAGTGGGGGCTAGTCCCCAAGAGCCCCACCCTGAGTGCTGAGCACCAGCTCTGTCCCAGGCAGCTGGCCCTGGTCAGCCTGCCCACCTCTCTGGCCAACGATGAGCAAACTCAAGCTCTCCTCAGTGACCACCTTTAGGAACACTGGGCTTTGCCTCTGTGTCGTCCTGCCTTACTTCTGGCTTTGGGCAAGCCTGACATTCAGTTCCCTCCAGGAAGAAGAAAGAAAAGAACATCTGTCGCCTCACACGTTGTTGTAAGAGAGACGTGATCATCAGACCGGCACACGGTCGGTGCCAGTAAGGGCCAGGCTTTGAGGCTGTGACCCCCGGGCCAGTGAAGAGACTGCACACCCAGAAGAAACTGTCCTGGAAAACTAAAGAAGACCATCCATCCACAGAGCCCACTGTCTTCCGTGGTTGGTCCCCTGGCACAGCCCCGCCCTCAGCCCATCTCTCTCGTCCCCTCCTGATGGCCTTTGGGTTCAGGTCTGCTAATCCCCACCTCAGCATCTCGAACCATCCGAACTTTTCCCAGGCTTCTGTCGAGCTGGTGGGTTTATCGATTTATAAAGATCGATAGGAAAGGCGGTGCTTTTTAAATGCTACGAACCACTCCAGTTTCTTCAGTTCCTCATCTGCCTCTCGGCTTGCTAGTGGAGAGCTGGATCTTCAGAGCTCTTGGGGTTGGTGCGGTCAGCCTTTCCCTGGGTTTCGTTCACATCCTGCTTCACCATTCCCTGGAAGAGGAATACAGCAGTCCCTCATTGGTCACCACGGTGACACTCCAGACACCACCGCTGCGATAAGTGAAAATCAGCAAAGTAGTGACGTTACATTTATTTTAGTATTTATATATATTTTAAGGCTGTCTAAACCCTTCCCACACTATTGGAAACCTTTCCCACATTTTTAAAAACACTTCTAATGCTCTTAACCACTCTCTAAACTCATAAACCTATGTAATTTTAGCAACATATGTATACGGTGAAGTACTGCAAATCCCATGATATAGTGAAAAATCTGCAATAAATAATTTAGATGAATATTGTTTGGATGCCCATGAAATAGTAAGTCCACCAAAGTCAAACCATGCAATAGCAAAGGATTACTGCATTTATGATCCTCTTGCTTCTGGTGGGGGGTGTTAGACTCATTTCATTTTGATATCCCACTTGGCCTTCCCAAAAGTCATCTTGTATGGGAATGAGACTGGGCCTAATTTCCTGAGCTCCCATCCACCACTGCAGACTCTGGATGCTTTCTCCACAGTAGGGCCACCCCAGGTGCCCCAAGTTGCTGGCTAGTTGTCTTAGTTACTTTTGACCTGTTGCTGGGACAAATACCCGACACTCAGAATGAAAGAAGGAAAGGTTTATTTAGCTCACAGTTACTGAGGGTTTCAGTCCGTACTTAGCTGGATCCGAGGCTGAGTGGAACAGGGCAGAGAGCATCCAGTTCATGGCAGTGGAACGGCAACAAAATGGTGACAGAGGCAGCCAACCAAACAGGGCAGCAGAGCAACAGCTCTAGTCTGTCTCTCTGTCTCTCTTTATATTCCTATCAGGCTCTCTGCCTTAGGATATCTGCCCTAGACCACACCCATAGTCCCAGCCCTACTCAGACTGATAATCCCATCAGTACTAAAACACATAATCCCAGTGACTCATGAGTCAAGTCTCAATCTATAGAAGTCCCCACCCCATGACTGCATGAGGCTTTGGGGGAACAACTAGACATAAACTGTAACGCTAGTCTTCAGCCTGGTCTGCTCTCCAGCATCCCACTGGTCTGGGCATACTGGCACAGTTCTAATTTCCTGAGTTATGAAATGCCAATCACCTAAAAGGACTAGTCTACCCTGCCCCATTTTTTACACATACATACACACACACACACACACACACATACACACACGCATGCACGCATGCACTTGCATGTACTGGACTTACTTGGAATAACACCATATGCATAAATGCACTTGAGGAAAAAAATCTTTGTAATTAAATTGCCTGCTCAAAATCGTGGGCGTTTCTGTACTGTCTCAGGTCCTTTTCTTTCCTTTTGTAAGATCGGATTTTATCGGTGCGTTTTAGATGCACATAAATGATCACATTCAGTATGGAGAATTTGTATCTGTACAACAGTTAACTTGATTCTTTTTGTCCCCGTTCCCCTGCCTGGTGTCCTTCTCTAATCTTCCATATCATTTCACATTTTCTTTGGGAGTAGCTTTTGATAGGTTCTGGCCCTAGTGTGAATTGCTGAATCATTATGGCGGTCATCCAAGATGGCGGAAGCCCTTAAAACACCAGTTTATCTTCCCAGAGACCACCTCCCGCTTCTTCTCCAACTCAGCCCAGGGTGCAGTTTCCTTCCACCTGTCCCAACACCTCAGGGAAGGCCCCAGTCAGCTCCTCAGGTAAATCTAAACCCTCAAACCCCACCCCTGACAAAGGCCATAAAAGCCTCAGTCTCCCTTAGTTCCAATTCAGAGAATTCCTTATCTTCCCCGAATTCTCTCTGTGTCCTCCAAGGAAATAAAGCCCCTTTCTCTTTCTCCTTCTGCCTGTTTCTCTGCTACGACACCATGAAAAACCTATCAGCTTTCCTATTTATGGTTAGATTCATTCTTGTGCTTCTTAGCTATACTGTTATTGTAAATGGAGTCATTTTCTCATTCTTATTGTGGGGGGGGCTTGTTACACAGGAAGTCTATGGCTTGGCATAACTAATTGTGCACCTGGGCTATGTCATCCTCTCGTTTGGAATAGTATTCCTAGGGTGCCTGGATTTATAATCACAGCCTCCAAGAATGACAGGAGTGTGCCTCTTCTGGTCTTGTGTTTATGCTTCTGATTCCTTCTGTCAACAAATTGCACCAAAGTGATATCAAAGATCAGTGCTGTGCTTCACAGAAAATGACTGTACTTGTCCCCATTACGTGGACTCTTGGAAAATACTCCTTTCTCCTGATTTATTTGGGGTTTTTAATCAAGACTGAATGCTGGATTTTAGCGGATATCTTTTAGGCACCTATGGAATGATGATATTTCCCCCTACTAAGTTAGTAATCAGCTGAATTAGAATAATAAATTTCTCAGAGTTCAATCATTGGCTTCCTAGACTTATCCCGCCTGGTCATAATATATCAATCTTTTCTATATGCTGCTTGATTTTACTGGCTGATATTTCATTTAAGAGTTTCCTATCAATATTCACAAGCAAAATTGATTTGTGCTTTTTCTACACTATCCCCAGCAAATCAAATACCAATGGTATTCTACCTTCAAACATTAATTTCAAACCTTTCCTTCTTTAAAATTTTTATTTATTTATTTGTTGGATACAGAGCCTCACTACACAGTTCAGAGCTGTAGCGATCCTCCTGTCTCAGCCTCCCCAGTGATGGCATTACAGGCGTGCACCAAGCCTGGTTTCAACAGCACACCCAGGGTTCCAGGTCTGGCATGCAGTACTGGGATCAAACTAAGGTCATTGTGCTTGCCTGAAGTATCTGCTTAGACTGCTGGGATATCCCTCCAGCCCCTCCTCTTCTTCCTCCTCCTCTTCTTCCCTCTCCTCATCCGCCTCCTCCTCTTCTCTTCTTTTTCCCTCTGAAATGGAGTCACCTTTTTCTTAAACCTTTTTTTCACATTTTCCCTGTGAAATTGTCGGGACTGATTTTCTGGGCAGGATGGTGGCTGCCTGACGACCAACCATCCCTCTTCCTTCTGCCAAGACTGGCAGGTGGGGTGTCCTTATCTTTCCTTGCAGAGCCCTCATTGCTTCATATTTCTCTAAAAGTCATCCACAAAAGCAAAGCTGTCATGATGTTCCATGATAAATGTGTACAGTGTCCAGCGTTTATCATTTCACCTATTTTCCTTGATTAGTGACAGCTTAATCAGGTGTTAGACTTATTTATATTAAGGTTCCCTTTTTCTAATAATCTTCTATTATCTTTTATTGTTTATATTATTGCAGTGCAGAGGATAAAACCCAGGGCCTTGTATATGCTAGGCAACTCTCTCTCTCTCTCTCTCTCTCTCTCTCTCTCTCTCTCTCTCTCTCTCTCTCTCTTCCTTTCTTTTAATTGAAGTACTGGGAATCAAACTCCAGATCTTGTGCTTGCCAGGCAGGTGCTTGTACCACTACTTGGCTGGTCCTAATTGGTTTTAAATGTCTCATTTTATTGTCTTATGATCATAGACCGGAGTCTGTGATATTTCTACTTTGGAGGCAATATTGAGAGATTTTTGTACCCTAACTTATGATTAAGAATTGAGTGGTCTGTAGGCACCTACAAAGGTTAATTCTCTATTTTCAACAAGAGATATAGACTAAAAATCTCATTTTTGCTACCTGATATACTAGTTTGAGACAGAATTAAAATCTCTTAACATTTTTGCATTGTTTTATTATTTTGTTTTCTGTTTTTAACTTTGTCTGATATTAGGACAAACTTGTTTGCACTGTCTGTCTATCTGTCTGTCTGTCTGTCTGTCTGTCTCTCCCTCGTTCCCTCTTCAAACTTGCTTAGTCACCCAGTTTCATTTATTTAATTTTCATTTTCTATCTTCACCCTTTCAGTGTTACTTAATTATTTCAACAATAAAATAACTAGTATGTTTTATATTCTAATTTTAGAATTTTTTTCATTTACAGCAGCACTCAAGCCTTTTAAAATTATACTGATTTTTATATTTTCATATTTATGTTTCTTTGCATTCTAGCTTTGGAGTATAATCTCAAGTCAAGAACTGTGATGCCTCCTGCCTTTCCTCTGTTTTCTAGGATGGCTGTTGATATTCTGGGTATCTTAAGGCTCCAGATGAATTTTAGGAATCTTTTCACTAGCTCTGTGGGGTATACTAACAGTATTTTAATCAGGACTGCATTGAATCTGCATGACAATTTTGGGAGTGTGGCCATTTTCAGTGTTGGCTTTTCCTATCCATGAGCAAGGAATATCTTTCCATTCTCTCAAATCATCTTCAACATCTTTTATCAGAATATCATAATTTTTGCTGTGCTAATTTTGTATGCCCTGTGTGAGCTTGATTCCTAAATATTTCATTTCTTTGGATGTTATTGTGAAAGTTGTGGTTTCCCTATTTTCTCTTTCAGTGTGTTCATTGTGTGTTCAAAAATGCTAATGATTTTTTGACTATTGACTTTGCATCCTACCACATTACTGAATTTGTTTATTAAATCTACAAGACTCTTGGTGGAGTTTTGGGGATCTTCTATGTAGAGTGCCATGTCATCTGCAAATAATGATAATTTCACTTCCTTTCCAATCCTTATTCTTTTTATTTCTCTCTCTTGTCTAATTGCTCTGGCTGATGTTTTCAGAACTATGTTGAATAGCAATGGAAACAGTGGACTCTTTGTTTTGGTCCTGATTTTGAAGTGAAGGGTTTTAGTTTTTGTCCATTCAGTATGATGTTGGCTTGTCATCAATGGATTTCATCAAGTTGAGATATAGATCATCTATTCTGATTTTCTGTAGGGTGTTTTTTTAAATCACATATGAGTGTTGGACTTTGTCAAAAGCCTTTTCTGCATCTGCTGAAGTTATCATATGGATTTTGTTTTTGGCTACATTTTGTGGAGGAAGGGCCTACAGGATGTTCAGGGTCTCGCTACTAGATCAGACATGTATTTTTTTAATGCACTTAGGATAGGAAATACAGGGTTCTGCTACATAGATATGACTCGTAATGATTCTCTTGTTTTCAGGCTCACAAAGTGCTGGGATTACAGATACATGCCACCAAGCCCAGTCTCAATCACCATCTCAGCACGCTCTGGGGCCAGGGCTTGTATGGTACACCAGGATCGAACCCCAGTGACTGTGCTCTGCTGAAGCAGGTGCTTTTGTCTGCTGAGCTATCAGGCCAGCCCTTAGATCAGACTTGCAGTGATCCACCCATTTACAGCCTCTTAAGAGCTGGGATTACAGGAGTGTGCCACCGTACCTAGTTTCAATTGCCATGTTAGCGTGGCCTGGGGGTGGAGCCAGTATGGAAGGCCCAGGGATGGAACCCCAGGTCCTTAAGCCTGCTTGCAGATGCTTTAATCTGCTGGGCTACTTGGCCAGCCCCTTGCCTCTATTGATAAAGGGGCAAATCATGCTCACTGGAAATAAGATAACCCCTTTAATAAATGATGCTGGAAAAACTGGCTTTCCACCATGCTGAAGGCTAAAATCAGACCCACGTCTATCAGCATGCAGTAACTACAGTCAAAATGGATCAAAGATTTAAACATTAAAACAGAAACATTAAATCTTCTGGAAGAAAATGTAGGTAAAATATTAAAGATGTAGGAGTAGACAGAGTTGATAAACAAAACCCAAATTACATGGGAAATACTTCAAAGAATCAATAATCGAGCTCTTATCTTTCTGAAAATTGTCTACACTTCAAAAGAAATCACCAACAGAATAAAAAGAACACCCACAAACTGGGAAAAATCATAGCCAACTATCCCTCTGACAAAGACCTTCTATATAGAACATATAATTAATTTTTAACAATCAGGGCCCCCAAATTCCAAGATCCAATAAAAATATGGGCACCTGAGATGAATATGCACTTGTCAGAGGAAGAAATACAAATGGCAAATAAATATATAAAGAAATGTTCAACATCATTGGTCATTTATTTATTTATTTATTTATTTTTTCAATTCTTTTATTGTTTAAGTTTAACAATGGTTATATTACATATTTTCATCATCGGATCAGTTTAGATTAATACACATAGGTATATAAGATTGATCAAACAACTAAACACTAACCTTTCTAAATCCACCTTTTTTTCTTTGAAAGTTGACATATTGCATATTGTCCTCACAATCATTCTATAGAGTGCAGTGTGTGGGCATGACCCACCTCCCTATTAATGTTGCATAGAAAAAAGAAAGAAAGAAAGAAAGAAAGAAAAAAAAACAGGAAAGAATATACTTCTCTTTGGACTAGAAGGAAGCAGATACATATACAATCAGAGGTTTTGCAATTGCAGTGTGCCACCAGTGAAGCTTGTGACGTTGGAGGCTATTGAATCTAAGCCTCCTAAAGCTCATCTCACCAATCTAGCTCTGAGTTCCATGCATTGTAATTAAGGATTTTTTTTTTTTTTTTCTTGCTGGGTGGTCAAGGGCAAGTCGAAGCAAGACCTGTATAACTAAACATTGGTCATTTAAAAAATACAATTTAAAACAATACTGAAAAAATAAAACCAATACTGAGATTGCATCTCACCCCAGAAAAAGTGGCTATCATCAAGAAGACAACAAATAACAAATGTCGGAGGGGCTCTGGGGAGAAATAAACCCTTCTTCACTGTTGGCGGGAGTGCAGACTGGTACAACCACTATGTAAATCAGTGTGGAGAGTCCTCAGAAAGCTAAGATTGGGGGCCCCATTGAACCCGGCTGGTCCCCTCCTGGATAGTTTTCCAGAGAAACTGAAGATATCATACCATAGTATATATATGTACCCATTGTTATAGCACCACAATTTGTCAGAACTAAATATTAGAAGCAACTCAAATGTCCATCGACTGAGGAATGGGTACAGAAGATATGTATTTTTACACAATGGGTATTATTTAGTTATAAAAAGAGAGAAATTTGAGACTTTTGTCAGCAAAAGGATGACCATACTCTAGAGCAGCGGTTCTCAACCTGTGGGTTGAGACCCCGGCGGGGTTGAACGACCAAAACACAGGGGTCACCTCAAGCCATCGGAAAATGTTATTTATTTGGAATTACATTATTTGAAGTAGCCACCAAAATTATTTTTTGGTTTGGGGTCACTGCAACATGAGGAACTGTATTGCGGGGTCATGGAATTAGAAAAGCTGAGAACCACTGCTCTAGAGACCATAGTCTCAAGTGAAATAAATCAAACGCACATGTGTAAACATTGTGTTATCTCCTTAGTGTGAGAGCCTAAAAAGGAAAATAAAATCTGAAGGATTCAGCAGATACTAGGAAAATGGAATGAACTGCTCAGAAGGGAGGAATTACTAAGTTGTGGAAAAGGACAGGAGAGGGAGTTGGGGGAAGAGATAATCTACCCATGTAAGCAGGATGATCTGGACTACTATAGTGCGAATTTCTGCTGGTCTATAATAAAGAGCAGTTAATCTTTAATTTGTTTAGTCCTTTTCCAATTTTTTTTCCTTTTTCTCTCTTCTCACTTTCTTATATGTTTTTTTCTCTCTTCTTCCAATATTGCATGAATATAGTTGATAATATGAACAACTAATTTGAAGACAACGTTATGCAATACAAAAATACTGTGAAATTCATATGACTTTGTTTACTTTGTGCTCTCTTTAAAAAAAAAATAAAAATGGCCAGTTGCTCCTCTTCCTGTGGCTCTCTAGTTATGTAATTGTCCTCACTCCCTGGGGAGATGACAGAAAGACCAGGGTGGGCTAGTACCTCTTCCCTACTATCCACTGCAGCAGCCGGTGACTGCTGCCATTTTGGACTCAGCCAGAGAGACCTGTAGGGGAAACAAAGGGATAAGAAATTCCATAGATGTCCTCTCTGAGCCTGTGCCTCTGCCCCTAGCCCTCTGCCCCAGGAGCTAGCCCTCCGCCCCATGGTCCTGGTAGGTGTGGAGTCTAGGACAGGGAGCTACAAAGCCTAATGGTCCACTACCTTGTCAGACTGCTTACGAAAAAAAGTGAAGGAAAAACACATAATGAAATTGCTAAACGGCCTAACAAAGTAATTGAATCCAGAAAAAATCTCAAGACACAAAATAGGGCCCGGCAGGATGGCTCAGTGGTCTAAAGCGCCTGCTTAGGAAAGCTTGGGTGGCTGCAGGGACCGCGGTTCTATCCCTGGCA
>PVJA010019013.1:0-39015 GCA_004027025.1 Myocastor coypus
TGTGAGGCAAGGGCTGGCCATATTATAAAGGGATTCTTCTTTGGTAAGAAATCTTTTTTTCTCTTTATGGCCAGAAGAAGAAGAGAGCAAAGGACACCTTTCCTTGAGTGTTTTGGAAACCTGGTTCTCATCAACTTTGTGGTTGGTTTTGGCTGCCAAGAGTCCTTGTCCCAGAGTGACTGTGAGCCAGGTTTCTGAGGTTCCTTCTGCCCCATGTTGGCAGTCTCTTAAAAATAACTGTCGCTTCAAGTTCAGCTAAAATACATAAGTCAAAAGATAAATACACGGAAAGTATATGAACAGGACTAGGAAAGTGAGCATTAACAGACTAAGAAGTGACATTCTTGCCATGAAAAATACGATAAAACCATCTCAGGAAGGTTCTTGCTTATGTTATTACTTGTGCAATAAATGCAGGGCCTTTAATGCCTTCCTTATGGTCCAGCAGTTAACATGTGCCTGCTGGGAGGCTTCGAGCATCCAGGTCCTTGTAAAGCTGGCTGAGAATTACCTCAGTCACTCTTGTCCCTGGTTCATCTCGGCGGCATGCATGTGGTGGGGAGGCTCGGTCCTGATTGAAGGAAACCAGTGCCACACCCAGGGCTCTTCTCTCCCCTGCAACATCAGATGTGACACCCCCAAATCCACAGATGCTATGGTTGTCTTGATCTTAGGGGTGCAACACAAGAACAGCAGAAATCAGAAAAGAAACTCTTTACACCAGGCCCAAGGTTGACTTTTTTTGGTGCAGATACGGGGGGAGGGGTGAGGAAAGTTCTGGAAAAGAACAGCTGCTAGGAGTGCATTCAAGATTTGGTTCTAGTGCTTTCCTTTTGACTGTTGCCTGGTATCCAGGGTCTTCCAGAAGTCACAAGGGAGGGGGAAAGGTGACAGGGACAGCTGGCAGATGGGAATTACTGGCTACAGTGAGTGACTTTCATTTTCAGGGCGCTGTTCTATTGGAAAGAGAAAACATACTGCGCTGCCCCCATTCCTTACCAGCCACGCATACATTTCCCTTGGCATTTAAGTGCATGGTTCTTAAAACTGCTCACAAATGATCTCCGCTGCGCATTTCGCTGGCGCGGTGGCCTCCTTGCAAACTCTGTCTGTATGTTCTTGGAAAGTTGCATAATTGCAGTCACTCTAGTTTACTGTGCAATATGCTGGGTGACTAATGGCCTAATCAGGGTTTGTTAAAAAAACAAAAACAAAAACAAAACATATAAACAGTGCAACAGAAGTAATTGATTCACTGAGTTCTTTTCATCCAGAGAAGGGAGAGCTAATGGTAATAGAAAAGGCAAGAGGTGCGCGGCCGTACATCTTTTGTACATCTTCGATGTACATAAGTGAAGCAAGCGCTCCCACAAATCCCGTGCAGTATCGCTCACTGATGGTGGCCCGTGCTTTTCATATGCATGAGGCGGGAGTGCCAAGCTGTCGTCCTAATTGGCTCTTCTTTGCTGTTCTTCCGTGTGCACGGTACACTTGTTACAACTTTTTTTCTCCTTTCCTCTAAATACTACTGACTGTGACTGCTTGGGGGGTGGGCTGTGACATGACCCCACCAAGTCACCCTGGCCAGCACCACTTAATACAGCACTGGTTCTGCACCCTGGCTTTTTGGGGGGTAGAATTACAGCAGAGCCTGTGCAGTGGGACTGCCTGGCTCACATTGGGACATTGTTGATTGACACAGATTCTTGTTTTCTTGTCCTTGGTGACAACTTTCCTTCCAAAATGTCCGGCTGAGAAGCCCAGGAGTTCAGATGGACAATAACGATAAAGCACACAGAAGAGGCCAGGCCAGGCAGGAGAAGACATAAAGCCACTGTCGTCTCCTTTTCTTTGGGGTCTGTTACCTAGCCCCGAAATTTTCTATCTTTTTCACTTACGCAACTTTTTGTCCCCTAGCTCGACCATACTTTAATTTTTAAAAATTTTATGTAAACACTCTGTCTCTAAAAGCTAGCCTCTCATTCCTGAAGTAATTCCAGCCACTCCTTAAAAAATGATGAATGGTAGAATATTGCGCTTCCGAAATAATGAAATGGATTGTTTCTTTAGGCACACATCCATTCAGTTGTAAAGGAAGAAAAAAGAATACTGTGGCACATTCCATGTCCCACATTCATGGTAATGCTCTCAGGCTGTTGAAGAATTATGTGGCTGACAGGCTGCCTCATAAATAATAGTGAATAATATCTATCAGTTGCAGTTATTTCGCTTTATGTTTTAAGCCCATTGGAGCACAGGACAGGAACCAGCTTTCCCTTCTTTCTGGAACCTGTGCCCCTGGGACCTTTTGCATGAGACCCCAGCCCAACCTGCGAGCTGCCCTTGAGGGAGCTACACCTCTGTCCTGATTTGTTGCTCCCTTTAGCAGAAAGAGTTGGAAAGCCCAAAGGGTTAGGATTCACTTTGGAATCCTGAACATTGTGGATAATGGAAAGACAGTAAATCAAAAGAGGAAGCAGAAGGTGGTGTGGCGGGGGGCTTGCTGTCCCTTCTGGGGCTTCTGGAAGCCAGCGTGGATGTAGCTAGGTGGCCCCATAGCTCCTGGCACCTCTACTCTCCCCATCCACTCACCAGCTGGGCCTGATCCAGAGCTGCCCTTGCTTGGGGTCCTAGGTACAGAGCAGCTGGTGGGCTGCAGACCCGTCTGGGCACTGGGGTTGTGCACATCACCACAGAGCTGCTGTAGTGGCCACCGGTGGCCAGGGGCGAAATGCTCCAGGACGATGAATAACAAAGGAAAAACAAAACAAAACACAGGCTTCCTGGGCCTTGGAACATTTTTGACACTAAACTTGCTGTAATTTTTTAAAGGCTGAATAGCAGCTAGATTCAATATTTATTTTTAAAATGAAGTTTTAAAGGTTCCTCTTAATTACTACATTGAGAACTCAATGAGAGATGGTACTATTCCTTTAACTATAATGACAAATTTATGAACTGTATTAAAGTTCAAGAAGCTTAATATTAGCATACATGCCATTAGCTGTGCTGGTACATGCTAGCACTTTATTGTTCCTCATGTAATCATCGCATTTCACACTATGATTTTTGGTGACAGGAAGCGAACTCAGGACCTTGTGCTGGCCAGGCAGGTGCCGTGCTGCCAAGCTACATCACTGGCCCATGTGCAACGGTTTTGGTACTTTACTTATTTTTTATTATTCTTTTGGTGGTATTGTGGGCTAGGCCCCGGGCTTCTGCATTAAGCTACCTCTCCAGCCACTATTTTTCTTGTTGGGGGTGGGGAGGTCTTACTAAGTGGCTAAGTTGCCCTGGCTGGGCTCAGGCCTGCAGTCCTCCTGCCTCGGCTTTCCGGAGTGCAGGTATGGCACATGTGCGCCACCATGCCCAGATCTTTGTGTTTTACCGTAATAGAAAAGCGGGTTGAATGTGTGCTAGCTTGTACTTCCCTGTAGTCTTACAGTTCCAAGGCTTCGCCGTATATGAAAGTTGCAGTAATGAGTCGTATACACAAAATCATGGGTGCATTATTTTATTAGAAAGCCCAGGGACTCTTCAAATGTAATTTGGACAATATTTGACTTTTGCTATAGTTTTGAACTTAACCTCCCACCTAAAGCCTGCCTCTTCATTCTCCCTGTACCCCCTTCCTCTGTTTTTCTTTCTCTTCCCTCCCTTCTCTTTCCTTCCCAGCATCCCATCCGTCTTTTCTTCCCTCTGATAGATTAACTTCCTCAGATGTTTTTGAGAATTAAATAATAATATTTACATAGATTCAAGTCAGAAAATTGCTAGTTTGCTGATACTTAGATAGCTCTCTTAGAAAAAGAATTAAAGTATTCTGTAAACATTTCTCTGAATGCCCCCCACTCCCAGCTCCTCAAATTTCTGTCTCTGGCTTCGCATTTTTAGCTAGTAAAGTACATCAGCCAAAACGAAGCCAGGTTCTCCGTGAGCATTGCATATCAAACCATCTGTAAAGAAGAAAGCGACATTTTGGCTTAGGAGCCAAGATAAGACAGAATGCAAATCGTAACAATTGGTACAGTAGAATATACGGCTCTGGTGGTAAGAATTTGAAATAGGATAAATAGATGGACATATGGACCAGCAAGATAGCTCGGCAGACTAATTGCCTGTGTAGGCAAGCTCAGGGACTGGGACTTGATCCTCGGCACCACCTGCCATGCCGGCCTCGCCCGCCCCTGGGCATGCTGAGCAGGCCGCTAATAATCCCAGCACTGGAGAGGATCGCTGCAAGTCCAGGCTGTGTAGTGAGACCCCGTACCAAATATATAAAAAATACCATATAAAAATAGTATAGCTGGAGATAGCAGTTAAGACTTTTATACTGAAATAAATGTGTACATTATCTCAAAATCAAAAGAAACTCAATTGGGCAACCAAGAGGTTGCATCATGGAGAAGGAAGGGTGTGAGTGGAAATGCCGAAAGTCATTCAGACGTTGGCACAGATAGATTGCGCTTCATTCTTTGCCTTCACACAATTAACCTGCACTTTTACCCCAGTACAATGATCAATCAATTTTATTCCTCTCATTTCTGAATGGCAAAATTAAAATAATTCAATTCGAAAAAGAAGACCTTTTCCTCTATTGTTCAAATGGCAAATGGAAGATGGGACTGAAGTTATCACTGGCTGTTGGCTACAGCAGCAGGTCTTCCTAGGCGAACAGCCGCTGATACAAGTTGTGAGAAGAAAGAAATCCTGCGGAGGCACACCCAGTGCTTTTCAGAAGACAACTTAATTTTTAAAGCTTGTGCTGCCAATGTAAAGGGCACTGTAGTACAGACACACGGCTGAGATGACTGACAAAAGCGGAAACGAGGACCAGTAATAGAACATTGCGAGCAATTGTAACTGAACCTCCTCCAGTGGCCTTTGCTTATACTCACAATTAGTCATCTAGGGAAAGAGAAATGTAGGTGAATATTTAGCTGCTTCAAACGGAATTGAGAGGACAAATATATTAAATTTACACAAAGAATCACCTTCAACAAACTTCTCTGCCAAAGGTATCGACCCTTTGCTGCTGTGGACGAAGCGAAGATACAAGTAAAATGAGGGTGAAATAAACAGGATTTGGGGGGGGGGAGAAATAAACCTGACTAAGCAGGTTTGGCATCCACATCTCTTTGTGGAGAAATACCTAAAACTCAACTTTATTAAGGATGAAAAAAAAGGGAGATGATGAGACAGACAAAAAATAAGCCAGGGTTGGAAAAAAAAAAATAATTTCATGAATGTATAGAAAATGAAACAGCACGTTTGTTGTTTAAAAAATAACATGGTTAAGATTTACATGCCTCCCTGTTGGGCTATTTGGGTGAGATTTTTCCCATCACACTGATTCTATGGGAGGGGAACGTGGAGCACACATCATTAGGGTTTGTGTTTCAGTTTGGAGCTCTCTGCCCACCTGGTTCAAGTTCATTCCTTGTCAGCGCTTCACCAGGCACATCCACACTCCCCTTGATTCCCACTGCGTTGTTTGTTTATGTTTGTCTCCCTGACTAAGGTTGCAAAGCTCTTCTAAAGACAAGGACAGCCTCTTGTTCCCTTTTTACATTTCCCATAGTGCTTTGCACGTGGTAGCCATCTTTTTAAAATTTTTTATTTTTTTACTACTAAGTGAAGATAAAGTAGCAAAGTGAGATAAATGCTCAGATAGGAAAGGTTACAAGATATAGAAGGGAGGTGAACACAGGAGGAAATGAACACAGCAATATCATCTCATGGCAAGATAGAAGAAAATCAATTATTGATTCTGGTGTAGAACGTTCCTTTGTCAGCTGAATATTCTAGAGCAGATCTGGTGGGGAGACGGTGCTACCCAGAAATAGTCATACAGGAATTCTTCAGTCACCACAATCACAGATATTCTTTGTGCACTGGGAATGAGGATGAGAAATTCAGGTTTACATTATTTTTATAGAAGAAAGTGTCCATTCTGCCGCTTGTATAGTTTTCCTTGTTTATAGTCCTGGCGTGCGGCTCTCTACTTATTATCCTCGGCCCTGGGTGGGGAGTGCAGTGACCATATTTTATTCATATGCGTCATCTGGGTTGAGTGCAAAGTAGGCGCTCAGCAAATGGTAAACGAAGGAACAAAAAGCCTTGCATTTTTCTGACAGCTAAAGGGACATATGAAGCGCACGCGGAGGCTGGCAAGAGTCGGATTTCATATGCTGACAGTTGTGGGTTTTGAAATAAAGTACTACTTTGTGCATTATTTTTATACAAATAAGTTACATACCTGAATAACTTTCCATGGAAAATGTTATAGGCTATTCGGTCTGGTGGGAAGTTCAGACCTGAGGCTCAGTCCGTCTACATGAATTCCTTCGTGCTTGAAAAGGACCAGTGTAGGCTGTTAAAACATCTTCTAGAAATCTTACCTTATTTGTATTTTCACCGAGTGGCAGACTCGCCCACGCTTCCCTGTGCGGCCGCACTAATGCATCCCTCTGGCCGTGTGTATGGGGCCTGAGGGCGGAAACCAGATTTGGAGCTACCTGCACTTAGAGTGGCCTTCATAGCACAGCACTCCGGATCACGCCTTTTGCATATGGCAAGAGTGTTGTGTTATGGGACACACGTTTCTTTCTCCCCATGCTCACCCCTGCCTTTTGCTCCCACTGTGCCTTGGGTTCCAACTTTAAATATGTAAAAGATTCATCCCCACCTCTGTTTGAAGGCTCTCTTTTCTCCCCGTATCTGTGCCATAGGTTGTTTGCCATAATGTCAATGTCATTACATAAGCCCCTCTTCCTTTCATATGAGTTATAAAGTTTCTGAAAGAAGGAAAAGGGGAATTGCTACCAATGTGTATCTGGCTCAGCCTTTTGTTCTTCAGACTCACGTGCTGCTATTCTAAGCCACTAGGAGGATAGAGGAAGGCCTCGGAGAGAAAAAAAAAAATATGCAGTTAAGAACTTTTGGCGTAAATCCATACGGCTGTGGCTGATGGGGGGTTAATCACCAAAGTAAAGTTTTTCTGTTAAAAAGCCATTGGTTGCTAAGAGTTGCCAGGACACAGCTGCTAGCTTTCCTGGAAGAACATTCTGCCAAGTTTTGAATCTGCAACTCCTGCGGCCACCTAGACTAATCAGAGATCCTCACGGCTGTAGCTTTCTATTACACTAATTGGAAGCCTGTGAACTTAACATCCAACCTTGAAAAGTGTAGTTTTGTTGAAACTTTCAGTAAAAACAGGAGATACTGTTTCCATTTGACTGCTTTCCTGCGGTGTCATTTTGAAATTGAGATTCGGAGTCTGAGCAGAATTCACAACTATGCAAAACAGGATCTTTTAACATCTTTAAGTCATTTTCTTGGAGAGAATTCACTGAGGAAAGTATCTGTTGCTTTAATAGCATTGATCTCCTGCCCCGGACAGTGGCCGTTTCCCAGGCTCTAGTTCCAGAACATCTGTTCTGTCAGGAGAGCCAGGCTTTCAGTCAGTCGGTCGCCTGCCTGTTTGGTCTACACTGTGCTGATTGAAAGGTTTTTTATTAATGATGCCTAGGTAATAAAGTTGCAGTGAGCTGTGTCAAGTTTTCATAGCAGTCATGTTAGCAGGCAGTGGCTTCTCTGTTGAGGCTGTAATAGCACAAGTGTGGGCTGAGAGCTCTTGTGCAAGGAGTGGGCTGAGGGAGCCTGAGGAGCGGCCATGTTTCATTTCCTGTGGCCGGGAATGCGTGTAGTGGGACCATTTGGAAAGGCTGTGGCTGAAATCTGACGCAGAGTTGTTTTGAAATGGCAGATACATGGAATTCTTGGGAAACTCATTTGAATGAGATGGGCTGCATATTAAAAGTGTTGACATACTCATGCCATGCCTACACACATTCACACACATACATACACACGTATGCATGCATGCATGAATGTATATGCATGTGTACGCATGTACATGGAACATCGCGAATCCAAAAGTTGGAAATGATCCCAAATTTCAAAGATTTTGAGTAGGAACATGACGTACTATCTGAAGTAGAAGTATTTCATACCACGAAACTTTGTATCATGCACAAAATTATGAAAACCACTGTATAAAGTTTCTTTCAGGCTGTCTAAGCTGTCCATGAAGCATAACTGAATTTTGTGTTTAGATTTTGGTCCCATTTTTCAGGATGTCCATATAGAAATATTTATTTTCAGAATATAAAAATATTCGAAATCTGAAAATCCATGAAATCCGAAGCACTTGTGGTCCTAGACATTTTGGACTAGGGCTACTCAGCTTGTGTACACCCAGAGAAACTCTTCATGTCGTAGGTGGAGACTGAGAGACCGTCTAGTAAATTGAAGAAAGCATTAGACCCTTGGATCTCAGCCAGGACCATTTTGCCCCCAATGGACATTTGGCAATACCTGGAAATATTTTTGCCAGATGTCCCTCAGGGGAAAATTAGCCCTGGTTGAGCAGGGAGTAGTAGTCCAGGCTTCTGTGGAGCAGAGGCAGAGGATGCCTTCAGTGCACAGGACAGTCTTCCACAACCAAGCATGAGCTTGTTTATTTATTTATTTATTTATTTATTTATTTATTTATTTTTGTGGGACCAGGGTTCGAACTCACGACCTTGCACTTGCCCAACAGGCACTTGTGCCTCGGAGCTATCTCCCCAGCCCAAGCATGAGCTTGTTGAACTGTCAGTAGTGCTAGAGTCGAGACACCTTGCTTTCAGCGCCCCCTTCTTGGCTACGAAGGTGACATGACAGTCAGGCTCAATGGAAAATGGGGGAGTGTGCTGCGGGGCTGAGTGGAAGAAACAAGAGGGAACCAGAGACGTAGTGACAGAATTGCTGGAGAATAAACTTTTGAGGGCCATATGACATTTGTATGAAGTAAGAACTAGGATTCTGTCTTTATGTGTTTGGTAAGACTGAAACCTGTGTAGGCTGCAGGGCTGTGGCGTTTGTGCTAGAGCTGACCTGAGCATGTGTTTTCTTCAAAGCACCTGTACCAGTTTTCCATTTTCACTTCGGAATATGTTACAAACTACCTGAACACAACACAAAGCGGTGGGTGTGGTGGTGTGTGGCTGTTAGCCCGGCTGTCTGGGAGGCTGAGGCAGAGGGATCCCTAGTTTGAGCCCAGCCTGGGTGATGTAGTGACTTAGCAAGACCTTTTCTGAAAGTAAAACGTGAAGAGTGGGAAATCTAACCCAATGCAAAAGCCCTGGTTGTATGGGCCAGAAAGCTAGCCTAGACCTCTCTCTCCAGCTTGAAGTCTCATGGTGGCCTCTGAAGGAAAATCTATTCTTTTCTTTTCCTGTTTAGAGAGGCCATTTATTCTCTTTGCTCCAGGGTCGCTTCCTCCACCTTGAAGGCCAATGGTGCTGCTTGTCTGTGCCTGTCCTTCATGACCACGGTCTTCCTAGGTCATTTCTTTCTTCACCTGTCAGCCACCCTTGTGAATTTCGTCAGGTGAATGTGTTCAGCCAGAACAACCTCGCCTTGGCAGAGCCTCCCTGCAGTCCTAGCAGGCATTCCCTGTGCCCCCAGAAGATGCTCTCGGTTTGTGGGGGTCCAAGTGGACTGAGGCCTGTTTGGGAAGTTGCCCTGGTTCTGCCTTCCATAGACTCCAAAGCGTCACTGGACACACGTCACTGGCTTGAGCTTGGTGTAAAAGAAGGGTTATGAAAATGGTTTGGTGTCATTTGAGGGCTGTAGCAGCAAATTTTTTTTGAAAGTTAATGTACTGTGACACAGAAAACATTTGGAGGATGTTGAAAAGTAATTGTTTAAATTGGCAGCGACACATTCTAGTAACAGAAAGCGAGAAGGAAACAGGTGGAGAGGAAATGCCAGACCCTGGGCTCAGAAGCTGGATTGTGTGACTCTGCCTCCCTCCGGGGCACAAAAGCAGCTGGTGGAAATTCAGATTCAGGGGCCCCAAGAGCTTATGTAAGTGGTTGCGAGGTGCAGCAGGGAGGTGTTTTTATTCTTTTCTCTTTTTGTCTTGCTCAGGCTTGAGCCCATGCTAGGTGAGTGCTGTAGCCCTCAGCCCACAGCCCAGCCCCGCAGGAATCCTTGGCATAGAAGATTCTCCAGTCACGCTGAGGGAGACGTTGTGCTGCAGAAGCAAAGACGTACTTAAAACAATTCTGTGTTTTAATAATTTAGTTTTAAGATGACATCGAGGTTTCCTGCTGGTTTCAGAGGGCAGGATAGACACAGTCTCAAGTTCTTGACGTGTTTGACATTTTAGTTACATGCAAAGGGAACATAATTTGTGTTTTGGGATAGCCAAACCTCTTTCCTCTTCAACAGGAGTCATTTTCAAAATATATTACTTTGACCTTGGCTGTTCTTATTAAGGTTGTCGTTTTCTCTGTGCAATTAACTCCTGAGTTAATATAAATAGGGTTTTTGTTTACTAATGTTCAGGGGGAACTAATGACTCTAGAAATTGTTAATGGATGCTCTGGGTCCCCTGTTAATCGGTTATCACCAGACTATCGTTATAGATTTGTTCAGAAGCTTAGAGATAATCTTTATGAGCTTCTTAGCACAGAGTAGTTGCTGAATAAATTTTAACTACAGAAATAAATTGATCAGTTTCATGTTAGGAATAGAAATGGAAGAGTTCAGAGAATTTCTAGTCCTGCAAGGCCTACTTTCTTCATAGAATCTTCCTTGCTACCCTCTCCTGTATAACATGGTTTTCCTCTTCTGAAGTTCTGTGGGGGTTTTTGTGCTCTTACTTTCACTATTTGCAAAACATTTTATCATTTCTGTGCATCTTCTTTTCCTAGATGGTGTTATTGTTGTTGCTATTATTATTATTTAGTATCAGGGATTGAAGCTAAGGCTTTTGTACTGAGCTACATCTCTGACTTTTTAAATTGGAAGCAGGGTCTCACCTAGCACTGAGTTGTCCAGGCTGGGATTCAATTTACCAGCCGCTCCTGCCTCAGCCTCCCAAAGTGGTGGGGTGACTGGTGATTCCTAGGGGACTGTAAACTTCTTGAGGCCATTACAATTGCAGACATTGCTCAAAGGAGAAGACTCCCTTCCCCCAGCAGAAGTGTGTCGGTGAGCTGATATTCAGATGGCTACAATCTCATTTTACAAGCACCTGGATATTCTTTCTCACTTATTTAGAAGTCAAAAAATTTGCAGTGTGGTTGGGAAAGGCAAATTTGATCATCATTAGGGCTTAAGTTTTCTTTTATGTTGAGTGATGTCATGCTATCAAAATGTAGCCAGTCAATTTGCTTTAATGAGGGTGGTTTGTAATCTGGATTATATGCTCCACATGTAATATTGAAATGAAATATAAAATTGAGTTGTTGGCATGTGGTTGTGGTGAGCAAAAGCGGTTATTATACATTACCCCATGAAATTCATATTCATATCTTGTCAGTTTACAGTGAGCCAGACATTAAAAATAACATTTGTTTCTGTTTCGGCAACTGCCTAAAAAAAAAAAAATCCCAAATCATTTTATTTCTAAAACTTGACTTTTAGTAGTTTTATAAATATGCGGCCTTTCATGCAGTAATGAAATACATCAGTGCACTTGGCAGTGACTAACAGGCTGTGACTCTAGAAGTCAAACTGAGTCTTTAAAAAGCTCGCCCAAAATACAGATCAGCCACGTAACCCCAGAAAGCGATCTGAATGAAAGGCTGGTCCTTGCCCTTCGCGTATCTTTCGTGTCTGTTTTCTGCACCTTTCTTCCCTTTTGTCCACGAGCAGCAAGAGAGACGTGAAGTGGACCTGACTGCTTGGCTGTTTCCTTACCTCTTCCTCGACAGGAACAAGTGAAAAGGCATGCTGTTGTCCCCCAGCCCCATGTTCATTTTGGGGAGCACAGCAGTCCCTCCTGATGTCTAAGGGAAACATTTCACCCCCAACCCTACCCCAGAGGAGGTGTGAAAGTAGCAAAACCTGTACATCTTCTGGCTTTTTTTTTTTTTTCCATCTTCATATATAGCTGTGGCAAAGTTTAATTTATGAATTAGACACATTAAGGTCTCACTGAAATTGCAATACTATTAAAATGGAACAATTAAAATGATGCACTGTAATTAATGTATGTGAATGTTGTCTCCTGTCTCAAAATAGCCTCTAGCACACTGTGCGCTTATAGTAGCCTCACACTTGCTTCCTTTTACTTGTTGAAAATTTCTTGGTCTCTTTTCGTCCTACCCACGTTGCCAGTGTCACAACGCTTGAGGGTGGAATGGGACAACACAAGATTTCATCACACCAGTCAGAGCAGCATGTGATGTATAACACAGGAATTGCTCATTTCTGGAATTTTCCATTTAATATTTTGAGATTCCAGGGGACCATGGGGAAGTAAAACCACAGGACGGGAAGCCAGGGAGCAAGAAACACTGCTGCACAGTGCTCACTGGCAGCAGCGCCGGTGGCGTCCTGTAGTCTGGGCGTTCGGAGTGGGCAGCCTTCTGGGTGGGAGGGGAAAGGGATCGGAGCGGAAGAAAGAAGGAAGATGAAGATGGTAGGAACTTGAGTTGGTGGGCTTAGGCCCCAGCTCACTGTTGTGCTCTGTGAGTCGGGTGAGCCGTCATGGTGGAGTTCTAGGGAGAGGCATGGTGGACTCACAGGAGCATGGGACCCAGGATTGTCCTTTGCCACTCGCCGCTGCTTCTCTACTTTCTTCGTCCTTCAACAACCCTTTCTTGGTTGGGAGTTGTAGCTACTGGCACCTTGTGCTTGGCGGGCGTGGCCTGGGGTATCAGGTACTTAGGTGTAAGGATGGGGGCATTGCAGATCCCACCCTGTGAATGTGGAGGAGGCTAAAGGGCAGAGTGAGGCCAGAGCTGTCCCAGTGTATAACATAAAGGATGATTTAATACATTTTGCTGACCTACGATGGTTCACTTTGGACTTCAAGAGCAATTGGCAAAGCCTGGTGTTCACCACGTAAATATGCCAGCCTGTTAACCATTTCTATGTAGTTGTCTCCTCAAAGCCTCATGCAGTCATTGGAGCACGGTTGTAGAGGTTAGGATTAATTTATAATCCAAGGCAGGGATTATGCGTCTGAGTACTGCTGGGATTATGAGTGTGAGGGCTACACTCAGCCTAGGGCAGATAGCCTGAGGACAGAGTAAGGAAAGGAGAGGGGCTGGCCTCAGCGGCTGCTACTACTGCTTTTCTTTTTGCCTTTTTTTAAAATTTTTATTTTATAAATTAATTATTTATTTATTTGTATTTAAAAAATTTTAAAATAAGAAACAACAATATGACATTTTCAAAAACCGTTTGTAGTATATTCCCAATAATTAATACAATGCATACTGTTATCCTCATAGTAGTTATACAGAGCACAGGATGTAGACATGATAAAACATAAACTAGATTAGTATGCTGAGCTGTAAAAGGCTTAAATCAACAGCTTTCGACATTGCCACTTCTGCCAATAACCCACTGCGATTATGTACACAACTACTGGACTATGTATACAACTACTGTCTCTTAGTTCAATGAGAAGAAAGCTTTTGCACCAACAATGACTAGAAAAATTATCTTTTTGCATTTGATCTTTGCTGTTTTCTGCTGCTCTGAATGGCTGCCCTCTGACATGTGCCCCTCTGCCTTGGAGCCAGCTGAGTATGGACTGAAACTTCCATTAACTGTGAGCTAAATAAACTGTTCCTTGCTTGAATTTGGATGTAGGGCATTTTGTCACAGCCACAAGAGAAAAGTAACTAAGACGCATCCTTTTACTGATTTGGACAGCGATTCAGGAAACTACTTTTGTGGTCTATCACACAGAGGGGGGTCTGCTGAGATGGAAAAAGGGAACCATGCTTTGCAATCTGCAATTACTTAAGTGTTACCATAAGTAAATATTTTAAATGTACTAAAATGGCAACTTCAGGAAATGTGACTAAGAAGTCACCGTATGCCGCACCTTCTTACCCCACCTTCGTGGTGGTTGAAAATTTCCACCAAGAATGATCTATGCAAAAAATAGGGTAAGGGCAGGAAGTTGGGTTGCAAAGGAAGGCAGAACCGTAAACTCAGTGATGGAGCTTCCAAGTGGGAGCCCACTGGCCAAGTTAGGAAGCTTATGACCGCGATTAGCTGTGAGCCATTAGCTTCTTAACTTCCACCCAGAAGTTTGATGTGGGAAAGGAGCAGGCTCCCTGGGCCACGGTTTCCTGCGAGCTTACAATCCTTCATCTTGGGTGGTTTGTCTGAGAGAAAGGAAAGCAGAGGAAGGGAGTGAAATGGCTCTTGAACTTGCCATGGTTCAGGTCATACTGTCCCATTTCATGCGAACACATAGCATGGATTGTCAAAGAGCAGCTATGGCACTGAGCAAATGAAGCGCATCCTGGCTCTTGAGCCAGTAGTCTGTGACTCACACAATAATATTCATTAAACAGCTCTGATCTAGTTTACTCCATTCATGTTAAAAACAGATAGAGAGAAAGTTGAGCAGGACACAGAATGACAAGTAACGGATGCCATTAAGGATGGCGGGTGTTGCGAACGGGCAAGCTCTGATCAGTAGAGCTTGATCCAAATCAAGTAATATTTATTACCTTTACTCCAAAAGGTAATATGCTGACTTATTTGCTTCTAACATCCATTTACTGCAACTAAATCTCCTCCCTAAGAGTGTCACATACAAACTAACATGGACGGAACTGACCAGTGACCACTGCTGGCTTCTGTTCTCTTTAATAATGCCTAAAACTTCTGGATGAATTATACTGATGCCTTGTTTGACTCTGGGACTGAAGGGCAAGATGCTTAAAAGTAAAACAGGCATAAAAATATCCTGCTGCCGCCTCCTCTTACTTCTTCCTTTCCTCCCCTCCTTCTCCTCCTGATTCTCCTGTTGCTCCTTCTTTCTCTCTTCCTCCTCCTCTTTCTCCATTTTCTCCTTCTCCTTTTATCTTCCTTTTTGCTGGAGGTTGAACCCAGGGCCTTGCACACACCGCACCACGGATCTCCCCCCCCACTCCTCTGTGTTCTTTGCTTTTCACCCCATTAAAGGAAGATGGGAACAGGCTCGATCTTTTGTGTTTGGCACTGTGAAATGCTGGGAGATCCCCCAAAAGTCGTGAGCAACTTGCCATCTATTGCTGGCTATGGGTAATGAGACTCACATGAAGGGAGAAGCACGCACAGCACAAGGTGTGCATGTGAAGGCCATGTGGTTGGGACCCTGCCAGAGGCTTACGAGAGGGCAGGGGCAGAGGGGGTAATTCTGAAAGGTCAGCTGACTTGAACTGCGTGGTGAGTCACAATGAAGAGAAAGATAGAAGGGATTCAGTACGTTTTAATGGGTCTGGACCAGCAGGGGGACAGGCAGGTGAAGTGACAGAAATGATGGGCAAGGGGCCGAGGTGGACAGTGAGAAACTGACTGAGGAGTGGAGCATAGAAAGCCTGTGGAAAAAGCCCTACTGTCTCCTGAGAGTGACTTAGTGTTGAATAGCATCTCCATTGACCTTCGTAAGGAGGAAGAGATACAGGATCCATGCTAGGGCATCTGGAGACCGTGAAGTGTGATCATAGAGCATCGTTATCAGTGTTGTGTCCTCACGACCCTCAAGGAACCAGAACCTGACTCCAAAGCCTGCAGCACGTGCAGCTTTGCATGAAGCTGTTCTTGCCATGTGCCTGCTCTGTGGGCCTGAAGAAGCTCACTGGTGTCCCCACAGGTTGGATGAGCTCTGAGCCAAGTTGTCCAGTGTCCTCTCACTTGGGAACAAGAACCAGGAGGATGTTTCATGATCTCTGGAGTAGCTGCCCAAGGGGGAATCTAGATTACTTCAGTTCAGTCACTATGGATTAGAAAGGAGGAAGCATTGTGTTGAGGTAGAGAATCTTTGGCATCACAGGTAAATGTTGGAACCCTGAATCTGCTGCTTACCCAGTGAGCTCCCTGAATGTTACATAGTGCTGCTTTTCTTCATTTATTGAAAAGAGGATAATAAAGCATCCAACACCAGGGATGAGTGAGGCTTCCTGGACATAATACATAGTAATTCAAGGGCATAACACTCAACTATGAGCTATCACTGTCATCGCCTGTGTACATAAATACCCCAGGATAATCAGTTCTTATTTAGTGGCTCTTTAGGGACCTTCTTTATTAATAGATGATGGATCATAATGAAATAGTTACTTTATGAATTTATTTCTTGAGAAAGATCTTTCTGAATCTTTTTCAGGGCACTTGACAACTCCTTCTGAGGTCCTAGCTTGGAAGAAAATGTTTGCAAAAGAAAAGCCTAAAATGCACAAGTTTTGCAGATTTGTAGTAGACAGAACTCAAGGCAACACATGCTATGGTCAGAGCTTGCTCATCCTTCCCTCCTGTCCCCTCATGCTTTAGATAATGTCATGGCTGGTGTGGGTACGTTGTCTTTGTTTAGTTGAACCCCACAGTCCTGAGGGTCAGCACTGAGGTGCACAGAATACACACTGAGGGCCAGGCTCAGAGTCTAAAGGTGCTGCAGCCTAGTTAAGAGGTCTCTGAGAACCTCGAAGGACATCAGGGGGCATCTTGCAAAGTCAGCACTATCTTATCATAATACTAAGACATTACTTAACTGGTCATTCCCATTCTCTTCGAAGTGCACAGTGGAGTTTTGCAGCTGTCTGAAATATTTTACAATGACAGCTATCTTCTTGTGGGAGGAGCTGTGTGATCCGTGAACCAGGATGGTCCAAGTGACCAGCGCACTGTGTTGTTGAGTCATTTGTGGTCAAAGACTCAATCAAAGGACATGATGCACTGATGCATTTTAGTATAAAAGAGTTCAAGAGTTGACTGGGAGCTAAGGACATAGCTCAGCAGTGCAGCGCCTGCCTGGCACATGTGAGGTCCTGGGTTTGATTCCTGATACTCTTTCTCTCAGGAAGAGTTCATTGGTGTGGCTCAGACTCTCCCCTGTCCTATCCTAGAAGAAACTTCCCCTTGTGAATCTCAGCTTGAGTGCACAAGCAGAATATCCACAGTTAGCTGCAAGTTGGAGGCCAGGTTTTCCTCGTTTGCCTCCACCCCTCAACATAGCACAGCAGATTGGACTAAGAGGCTCGTGTGGGAATTGAATTGTGTGCTTATAAGCCAGACATTAAAGATACTGGCAGAAATACAAGTCATTATCTCTTAATGCTTTTGTTCTGAAAAATAGAATTATTATTTCATAAAGATGTGTTATTTCATGAAGTCAGCAAAGGATATGGTATTTGTACTAAATGAATTCGTAAGGGCCAGTCATGTAGCTCCATGAAGAGCCTGTGTTTCTCATATGTGAGATCCTGGATTTTTTAGCAGTCTCCCAGAGAAGAATTCACAAACTAAAACAATTCTCCATTTTAATTTCAATATACAATATAGCAATACATATAGAATAATGTACAATAAATATCGTTAAATATAATCTACCTCACTGAAAGCCCTTTGAAGGACTCAGTGAATATTAAGAGGTATTGAAGCCACAGAATTTGAAGACTGGTGGGTGTAGGGATATTATTAAGTGTAAACCAGGACCTGTTGCTTGTTGATATCTTGTCTGTCCTGTGTTCAAGTATATTTTGGACTAAGATATATACTTTTTTCCCCAAATGTGAATATATCAAAATATCCATGTTTCCCTCAAATTAATTGAAGTCACCTTACTCTTTAACAGAATATCATGTTCTACAGTGGAATATAACGTTCCTACTGGACCTGCTGGTGATTAGATATGCACTTGCTTCTCCCTATTCTTTAAAAAAATGAAAGCAAGACTTATGTGGCACTTTCCTGGGAATCCATATTTTATTTCAAGGAAAGCCCATGCAAGTTCTCCAGCTAATTCGATTTACTTTCTTAAATGCACACACACATGCACACACAAACACAAACACACACACACAGATGCACACACACAGAAACAAAAACTCATCCTCCATGGTATTATACTGTTTTGCTTATATTCTTTGAATCTGTTTCTACTTATGTTTCCAAACTCATATGTTTTTAAAACTCTGCTTCAGACATTTTTTGTGTGTTAATTAGGAGCATCTGCTCCATATGCTACAAGACAAAGTGGTTTCATCCTTACACAAATTGTCCAAATTTCAGGTTAAGTGGTAGCAGCCTTGCTGTTGAGCTATCACTACTGTTCGGTATTTTTAAATGACAAAAGGTATCACTGCTGTTACATCGCACACTTCTATCCACCATGATTGCTTTTGGTAACAAAGTAATTGAGGCATAAATAAAAGTGGATTTTGCTGTATTTCTTTTCATGATCCTTTTTTTCCCCCCAGCTCTCTGCTTTCCACTGATTATGGAAGACAATCCTAACCATTAATGTATAATAAAAGTACATTTATTCCTTAATGTGTGCAGGAGATCGGTTCTAGGACACCTCCTGCCTACCAAATTCTTGGATTCTCAAGCCCAGCTATAAGACAATTATGTGCCTCGTGTGGATTAGATCCTCTCTAGATTATTTGTCATTCCTGATACACTGTAAATGCTGTGTAATTAGCCGTTACACTATATTGTTCAGAGAATAATCATAGAAATGTCTGCATATGTTCAATACAGACACTGTGTTTTCCTCCTGAATATTTTTTATCATTAGTTGTTTAACATTGGTTGGCTGAACACAGGGAAATTCAGCTGAATTCTGCCAATGGGGGTCAAAACCCTGTTCCTACCTGCTACACGATGGCCATTCATCCATCACAAGGTGAGAGTGGTTTAGTAACCAGCACCAGCTTCTGGCTGGCACAGTCCTATTCTAAATTTGTGTGGAGCCAAGAGTGCAGGTGATTTCTTTTGCTTTTTATATTTCATATGTCTCTGTCAGAGAAAAAATAGAAATGTCTTAATTTGTTGTAATCAAGGGATAGTGGTCACTGTGTTTTATATAATTCTGAGGTTTTTAGTTTTGGTCTTGCCAGTTCCTACTGAAACACTTAATATTGTCTAAATCCTTAGTGATTTTTTATTGCAAACTAAAAATTGATCTTCCCTTATTATATTGAAAAAAAATTGAACAAGACTGGGTATGATAATGCATACTTGTAATCCGAAATACTCAGGAGATTGAGGCAGGAGGTTCGCCATGAGGTTGAGGCCAGCCTGGGCTACATAGTGAGTTTGAGGACAGCATAGTGAGACTATCTCAATGAAACAACAAAAAAAAATTGGTTAATTAATTTATTATGTTTAAGGGGAATAAAAGCATTGCATATCTGAGGTCAGTATCGTGCGTGGCTTCCAGCACCCACTGGGAGTGTGTTTCTCAGGAGTCGGAAAGCTGTTGCTATCAGAGGGAAATATTTACCTGTGCAGAGGCCAGTCGGTGTGCAGGACCACACCTTAGTGTGTGGAGACTGTGCCAGACATTCTCTAATGGATAAATCAGCCAGATTAACCAGACTTAGATTGAAGAACCACACTGAGGCTACCTTTCCCATTACAATATGCTTCCTTGCCTTGCTACCTTCTTTGAAAATTCAGTGCAGTTGGAGTACAGTTGGAATCTCAAAGACAGACAGATTATAGAAGGTAAGTGAAAGGTTGCCAAGGACTCAGATGATCCATTGCCTACAGTAAGTGCGTGATGTCAGCACTTTTTGCAGGGGAAGATCGGATTTCAGGTGTGTGCATCTTTGGTAGGAGACATCGTTATGCTAGGGGTAGTGTGACGATGTGATTAAGAGCCAAGCTCTGCAGTTAGATGACCTGAATTTGATCCCCTCCTCCACTGCAGTTGCAGAGTGTTGGGCAAATGATTGGATGTAGTTGTGCCTCAGCTTTTCCAACAAGAAAAAAGCACCTTTAGTTCCTTTTCTATCCTGTCTTACTTATCTGATAGTTATGAATCTGTTGATATGCATTTAGTGAGGTGAAACCTAGAAACTTCAGGCAAGTATTTGCCACCTCTCTAGTTTCTGTGAGTGGGAATCAGCCATGCAGTGTAGCTGGTTTCCCTGGCTGACAGTTTTCTGTGAGCTTGCAGGAAAGCTGGTAGCTTAATGGATGGGGTGGTAAGCATTGGGATCTCCCAAGTGAGCTTCGTCACTGGCCAAGCACACGTGACCTAGAGTTGGCTTTCCTTGGCCCAGCAATCCAGAAGAGTGCAAGATGCCCCCGTGAAGGCAGCTATGGCCTCCCTGTTACCCAGTCTTGGCATTGACTTCTGCCATACCCCATAAGTGAGTCATTAAATCCCATCTACCCTCAGGGAGAGGGCTTCACAAGGAAAGGACAATCTGGAAAGGGGTGCCCTGGGAACCCTGAGGGAGGCTGCCTTGAGAGCAACTTGTGCTATATGATCTTCTATCCATCTGTCTCTGTAAAGTACCCATTTACAGATCCGTAGGTCTCCTTATCCTTGATTATCCTGCAGCCTTTTCCATCTGGTGATGCTAGCTCCATTTGGGGGATGATCGAGTCTAAAACTCGGAGGGATCTTTGAATCATTTCTTCCTCCTACACAGCTTGTCCACTTGACCTTCCAAATACATTTTAAAGTCTGATCAGTTCTTACCACCTTGACACTTAGAGTTACCTCCTCTGTCCATGGAGCCTGGGTCCATCCTGGAGTTTTGCTAGTTGTCTGTCCATGTTCAACCTTGTCGCTTTATGTTGTTTTCTTTTCTCTTTCTTTCTCTCATTAGTGGAAGTAGAACACAGTCTTTGCCCTAAGCTATGTCCCCAAGGCCTTTTTAAGATTTTTTTTTTTTTTTGAGATAATGTCTTGCTAAGTTGCCCAGACTAGAACTTGTGATCCTCTTTGCTGAAGTCTCCCAAATTGCAGGGTCACAGACATGGGTCAACACACGTGGCTTGCCTACTGCTCCTTACTCAAAACACTGAATGATAATGATCCATAAGGCATAAGGAAGATCAGGGATACTGCTCCATTCATAGTTGCCTAGTGGCTTCCCACTTCATACAGGGTCTCATTACATAGATTGGACTCATAGTGATCCTCCTGTTTTCAGCTTCCCAAACGCTGGGATTACATATCCGTACATAGCCTGTGCAGCTTTTAGTGTTATAAAATTATGTATCTCTATTGTGGAAAATATATATGAATCTTTGTGAAACATTTATATACTTAGTTTTTGATTTAGAATTTATTTTCTATGTAGTATAAGGGATCTGACTTCCCAAATGAGAAGCCATTTTTTCCAACAATGTTTGTTGATTAAAGTGACCTTTCCCCACTAATAAGGTATTCTACCATGGAATTATACAGCTCCATCATTGCTTAATTTTATTTTATTGTATTTTTTCATGTATTTAGTAGAGGGACTACAGGGTCTCACTATGTAGATTAGACTCATAGTGATCCTCCTGTTTTTAGCCTCCCAAGTGCTGGGATTACAGGCACACACCACTATTCCCAATGTCAATTGCTGGCTCAGTGCACCCTGGGGAGGGGCCGGCACAGCAAGTGTTACTTAATTTTAGACTAAAATGTACCTAAAAGAACAAATAAATCATAAGAAATATCACTGTTTGTAGATAGATTATTGGGTTTGGAATATTGAAATACATGTATGAACAACTTGAATGATAATTGGGAATTGATTGTATACATTATTTACTTAACTTTGTTTATTTGCTAAATTGGGAATTCTACTTTGGTGGCTGGAAAAATAGTTTTGTAGTTAGCTATAAAACTAAGACTGAGAAACAGGTCTTATGGCTTTCATGCAACTATTTTTCCTTATGTCAGTATATAATGCTTTGCTGATTATAACTATCTGGAAAATTATCATGAAAATGCCTATGAAATCTGGAAACATTGTCAGGATACTCTCTATAGAGATAGCCTTGTTTATGTAGCGAACTTCTGCACATTGAGTACAGCTCTGGCCTTTCTTTTCCATCCTTTGGTCTTTCAGGCCTGTCTCTATTTGTGATAATTTCCATAGGTTGGCAATGAGATGAAGCTTGGTGATGTGTTTTCTTGGTTACTAGCCGCAGTAGTGTAGAGTTTGCTAAAGGAAGGAAACATTGAAGTTCTTTTTGTTTATAGCTGGGTGTGTAACTGAGTGTGCAACACTGGCCTAGCAGGCCCTGAGTTGGGTCCTTAGCACCACAGATTAAGTCTATTCCTCTTGTATAGAGTGTGTGAATGTTGGAGATTAAACGCCAGGCCTGGGACGTGCTCCAAGAATTTAACTACACTCCCTGCCCCAGTGTATTGAACTTATTGTTTAAAAGTTGGTTTGTAGAATTTTTTGTGGCTTTCTTTTGTTAAAAATTACCTTATTCCGGCTGTGTTATGTGTAAGGGAAGGTCAGATATAAATCACAAAATAAATGACTTCTGATTCCATTCTAGAGTGATAAATGAAAATGGAAATTATGGTCACATGGATGAGTCCTTATTTTATTTTATCTCCTCTACATAGTCTGAACCCTGTTCTCCAGACCCTTGGCTTTGGCCCTTAGGGAAGGGCCTTGAGGTACCATGGAACCTTTCTATATCTTCCAGATTTTGCTCCAAAACAGACACAGAAAGGTAATCCATAAATGAATTTCTTTCTGTACAACAAAAGCAAAACAGAGAATAGTGTCAAAAAGAGTTAGAAGCGGTGCATACCATACTCTGCGCTACTCCTGCAGTGAGGTACGAGGATCACAAGATTGTGGCCAGCCTCAGCAACATAGCGAGACCCTGGCCCCAAATAAAAACTTAGGAAACAAAGGCTCAGTGATCTGTATAGGGTAGATACCCAATACCAAACCAAACCAAACCAAAGCCAGTGTTAAGCTGAGGATAAGCTTCTTTATTCCAAACCACTTTATATCACATTGCATTACATAATTGACTTTATGTTCAGGAAGAGTCAGTGGGCTTGAGTATTTGAACCCCAGACTCTAGCCAAAGTATGTGTTAACTTGCTGTGGCTGCCAGTGGCACACGGCTCTCCTGGGCCAGCAGGCTTGTGTGCAGAGGTTGAATTAGATGGCAAAGACCTCTTCTGATTCTAAAATACTGAGATGTAAAGTTGGTAACAAAAACCGAGAACTGCAGCACTCTATTTTTAGTCTAAAAAAAGATTGATAGCAGCCAGTAACTTGCAGCGAGTTTGCTAAAAATCCTCCTCTCTCCAAATTCTGTTTTTACTAAGCCCATAAACTAAAGACAGTTTGTCAGACTTTGAACTTCCTGGCTTATGTTGATTTGTATCAATATGTTACTGTTACACATTTGAGTGGGAGCCGAGTTACGTTTTACGAAAACTGCTCAGAAAACTAATAAAATCCTTACAACTCCACTTTCTGTGAGTATTGATAGCATCAAGAAAATAAAAAAGACTTTGCCTTTTGCAGGCAGCTGCTTGCTCTTCCGCTAGAATGAATGTTTAATGGCACTGAACTGGGCTCGCTTGTTTAAACATTAACCAGGAGACAGATACTTTCTCCTTCTCCTCACCGGTGTTGAGAGCCTGCATGAATTTAACCATGGAGAGTCACAACTCCCCAAAAGTCCTTTTAGGAAACACTGACCGTTCCATAAAGCAATAGCTCCAGATGGCTTTCAGGGGGTTATTTACCCATGCAGCAATCTTGGGAAGCATACTCCAGCCTCTTACAAGTGAGTCACTTGATTTGATCTGTGGTGTTTGCCTTAGGATTTTAGTGATGCATTTAGCTTTTAGAGTTATAAGTATGAAGTGGCTGCCACTGCCCAATACCTTGGTGACACTGTCCCAGTGGACTTTCTAAATACAGGAAGAGCTCATAAAAGGCCAAGCAAGAAGGCAGAGAGTTCTTTGGAAGGCAGTTTCCAGGCTCACGAATGGCCGTTGTCAAAACAACAAGCAATGGGGTTGATGTGAGCTGGCATGGGAAGACCCTGGAGCCACAGCCTGTGACAAGTGAGCCTTCCAAGTGGCTGGGGCAACGAGAACCTTGCAGGGCGACCTTGCCACACGCAGTTCGAATGTGTAGGCTTTACAGCAGCAGTGAGTGGGGGGAAGAGGCATGCGGGTCACAGCTTAGTGTCATATTCATGCCATGCGTAGTGTCTAGGGTAACTACCTGTTTCTTTCCATTTGGAGAGGAGAAAGAATTTATCAAGTTTTATCAAAACGCAGACAAGGAAAACCTACCCAGTCCCTGTTTGCAGTGCATGATGGGAATTTCCTCCTGGACTCCTTTTGTTCAATCACCATGGCCTTTCAGTGAAAAATCATAATATTTGCTCTGTCAGCCTGAGTCTGAAGGGGTGGTAGAATCAGAAGAGTTTTCATATGACATAAAGCCTTTTCTGTTTTCTGACCCTGACCCCTGTACTTCAGAATCTCTCATCCTTGAAACACCAGGCAGTTTTGATTGCTTTCATTCATTTGGTTCAACTTGGAATTTCACAGGCATATTCCTGCAGGGGGAGGCACCCAGCTTCAGGATGCACCGCCTGCCCCGCCGTGGGGCTCTGTTTCCTTTCCTCCTCTCCACATCGCCCCCTCCAATATATTAGGGGACCATGTACAGATAAGACGTGCGAGAGCTTCGTGCTGGTATTTAACATGCTAGTTTGAGGTTGTAAGATACACGTTTGAGAAGGGCCAGGGATTTCCCCTGCAGATCCACTCGCTGCTTGAAGTGGCATTTACATTCTGACTTGGTGTTTTGTGTTCTGCTTGTCTGCAGCACCTTGGAGCCTGGGGAAGGAGTCAGTTTTGAAGCCTCCCAAGTAAGGCTGCTGCCACTCGTGAGAGGGACAGGGGACGCCAGCCTGCGAGGGTGAACTTGCAACACAAATGTTTTCGGTAAGTCATCTGCAAGATTTGACATTTATTAGCTTTAAATTCCACCGGGCAGCATTTATTTGGTGCCCTGGGCCATCTTTGAAGTGCATCACTATTTCCTCATAACCCAAGCCACAAGACATTGGAGAAGACATTTAGGGTCAGGGCCAAGAAAGCAACAGAGAAACCTAGTGTTCCTGTTGCTGAAATTTTCAGAGCAGTGGGGCTCTAAGGAGAATGCATTTGTTGTTAAGGAATAAAGAAAAACGCCAACACACACAACTAAACACAATCAAGTAACAAGGTGTAGATCCTAGATGCATTTCAGGTTAGGGGAAGGGATTGATCACTCATCAACACATAAGGGATTTTTAAAAAATTTTATTATATTTTTATTTTTCTTGTTTCAGAACTTTTGTTTGTTTGTTAATTTATTTTTATGGCTGGCTTAGCTTGCCCTGAGGGCAGGGCTGGTGCAGCGTGTGGTGCTGGGGATCGAACCACAGTCCCTGCAGCCGCCTAAGCAGGCACTTTAGACCACTGAGCCATCCTGCCAGGCCCAATACATAAGGGATTGATTGATCATCCTAGAGGAGACATTGTATCTGGTGATAAAGTTGTCACTCTTCTTCAAGTTAGGGAATGGAAATATGACAATGATTCAAGTTCTCTCAGGCCTGTTCAGCCAATGTGTATTGAGTAACTTTTTAAATATATAAATAGGGTATAATGTGGTAGTTTGGTATGTGTACACAGGGCTGTACACATGTAAATCAGGGCAGTTAGCATTTCTGTCTCCCTAAATACTTACACACTTCTTGGTGTCAGAAATCTTACCATTCTTCATAAAATAAGTAATATGTCATTGCTGTTATATTGAAGTTTTCTGTTAGTTTTATTTTTGCAATACTGAGGTTGGTACCCATGTCCTTGCACATGCTAGGCAAGTGCTCTGTCACTAAGCCACACCTCAGTCCTTCTGTTGTTTGAGACAGAGCCTTCCTCAATCACTCAGTCTGGTCTCTCAGCTGGAACTCTCCTGCCTCAGCCTCCCATGTAGACTGGGTGGTAGGCTCACTCTAAGAAACTTCTCAGTCAGTGTGACTCTCTGAATGACAGTCTTGGTGTAGGGACTGGAACTCAAGCACTCTGCACTGTAAACAGTTTTAAAAATTGCAAAACATGCACCCAGACAATGTGGACTTCCGGGAGCTTTTTATCTTTTTACCAGTCCCATCCTTGGTGCTTTCTGGAAAGGGAAAATCTCTCTCCTGTGGAACGCAGTTCACTCTTGCCATCTTGGTGGCCTTGGAGCACCGCATTGGGATGACTCATCTGTGAAATGCAGGCACACAGACAGGCGTGGTGGCTCGCAGCTGCAATATCAGTGCTTTGGGAGGCTGAGGCAGGAGGATCATTTGAGTTCAGCTTGAACTATTTAGTAACTTAGTGATACTGTATGTCAAAATTAAAACACAGTTTAAAGAAGGGCTAAGGATGTATCTCCGTGCAAAGGCCCTGACTTCAGTTCCCAAGGCAGAAAGAAATGAGCACTGCATAGCTCAGTCTTCTCCAAGGCCTCTTGCACATTTAAAATTTAGTGTCCTATAGTGAAATTAATCAAATAATGATGCAATTTAATCTCCCCCAGCAACGATGGGGTGGCCTCGGCATCTCAGCTCGTGCAGAGGGCTCACTGTGCCAGCAAGGGCGAGGAAGGGCCTGATGATGTCCCCTCTCTGCACCCATCTTGAGAGCCAGCTGTTGGGGAAAGCAGGGCTTTCAGAATTTGTGCTTAAGTTCAGGCCAGATAGCTCAGCAGACTAAAGCCCCTGCTTAGGCAGACACAGGGACTAGGGGTTTAATCCCCTGGCATGCCATATCGGCCCTGCCTCTGGGGCACGGTGAGACAGTGATTGAGCCTGGGCGTGTTGGCATGCACCTGTGATCCCAGCCCTGGGGAGGCTGCAAAACAGGAGGATCACTATGAGTCCAGTCTGCGTAGTGAGACCCTGTAGATGTTGTAGTAAATACATTTTTTTAAAAAAGTACTTAATAATTCATTTCCCAGTGACATTAAAACAAGAGGCACTGTCAGTTGTGAATACTGTGGTCAAATCAGCAACATAGGCGTCGTTTAAATAATTGTCGTTTCTCTTTCCAACTGTCTGCCAGAGAGCTTGCTGCCCCAACCCCCTCATGCCACAGAGCCCCGTGTTTTGTTTTCCATTCAGCACAGTTTATTATTTTTCATTTTTACCAAACATCTCCTTTCTGAAGCAGAGCTGCGAGCAACGCTTTAAATGATGCTGGGATGTCAGTCTTCTGAGCAGCTGGCTGTCTGCCTCAGAGTGGTGCATTATTTGGGTTTCAAAACAGCATTTTTTCCTCTTTTACAAATGTTAAATTATGAAGTGCAGGAAACCACATGAATGCGGCAGAGTGAAAATGCAGACGCGGTGTTATCGGGAAATGCCAGCTTCATGCTTCTGCAGCGAGGAGATGTGTTCTCTCTCCGACGGCCACGTGAAGCCGTGTCGGCTGCTGGGGTGCGGTGGTCTCCTAACCTGGGTCTCCCCCCTCACTTCGGCTCGTGCTGTGGTCACTTTGTCTTGGTGGATCAAGACATTTGGTTAGCGCAATGCCTTGGGGTCTCTGTGTCTAAGTCCTGCTGACCAAGCCCTGCTGGATCCTCAGGATGCTACCGTCTGCTTCCTCTTTGTGAGCATCCGTGACCTTTAGACGCCGCGTTGTAGAAAGCACATCACAGACCTTCACTGTGTGGGTGTTTGACATCACCCCATCTGGGCTGCGAATGGCTTCAGGAGAGGAACTGGGTCACAGGCCAGTGCTTCTCCAGCGCGGTCCAGTCCCGGCACCTCCTGCTTCTCAGTCACCTGGCTGTGGCTCTTAAAGTTGCAGATTCAGCCACACCAGGATTGATGAACCAGAACTGCTAGGGAGGGAAAGCCAGGAAGCTCACCCCAGGCAACTCCTCTGCACGCTGAGGTTTGAGAATGACTTTCTGAGGTTGATTCTGTATCCTCTCCTTTGCTTTCTCACCTACAGCAAAAGGTCCAGGGCTGAACACATGGTAAATGCTCAGAAAATATTTGCTTGTTGATCTAAGCCATGTCAAAACCAAGGGGGTTACATTTACTCTTTGATTGCCTTGGCTTTTTGGGATGTGAAATCTATCAGCATAATCTCTGAACTTGCAGGGACCCGGTTTTGTCTAAATTTGTAAAGTCTTACCCTAGGTCAGAGGCTCTTTAAGAAACTGTCTTTTTATGTTTCCTTCTCCTCAACCAGTGCCCCATCCAGTAGCAGTGGGATAGGAGAAAGATCTGAGGGTGGAGCGGGGTACCCAAAGCCACACCTGCTGCCCTCCCCTGCCAGGTTCTCCTGAATGGCGTTTCTTCTTGCTGTTAGGACTTGCGAGTTGTCGTTTATGGTGGTGGGAGAGCAGTCATGTTACCGAGAGGATAAAGTTAAGCAGCTGTGGACGCACATCAAAGGGCCCACAGTGCCCATGGCAGATGCAGGCATTGGATCTGATGGTAACAGGCTGCACTGGCGACACGGTACACCTTCTCCCCTGCTCCTCCTGCCCCAGTGAGGACGGGCATGACCTCAGATGATCCAGAAGACTTTGCAGGACTTTGCTGCAGGCTGCAGCCCTTCTGTTGGATCTGACAGGCAGTTCACACAGGAAAACAAACGGAAGAGCTCCCAGAGGCTGCGCCAGGCTGTGAAGGAACACATGTCTTCGCTTATGGGTTGCCTGTTCAGACAGCCCTTGTCATGCATGTAGGAGAAGACAAGCCTGGTTTCTCTTACTTTCTCCTACAACATAGAACACTTCTGTGAGCTAACCTGGGGGGATTTCTCCCCATAGACCAAGCAAAGCAGCTGCTGTGAGTCCCCCAACTTCATTCAGTGCCTGCCCTGTCTACCTAGAGATAGTGTCAGAGCCTGCAGGCTGAGGGCTCAGTGCCACAGCGCTCCTGGCACTCTTAGGCCAAGGGCAAGGTCCATGTTATTTTGCTTATACACAATGGCTCCTCCATGGGGTTGAAGGAATTTTCCGGAGTAGCTCGCAGGATCAGGCAGACACTTTGCATGTTTCCTGGTGTAATATAAAGGAAACTGTCAAGCATAGGCATGAAGGGCCGGGGAGAGAAGCTTGGGGTGAGATGGAAAAGAAGGGGTGTGGAGTGTCAGCGTCCTCTCAGGACTTTCCCCCTCAGGAAGGTGCGTGTCATCAGCTAGCTAGAAGCCCTTGAAACTCAGCTCTTTTGGAGTTCTTCTTGAAGCTTCATTGCAAGGGCATAAAGGAGAAAAGTACTGACCATTGTTGACTACTGCTCCATCAGCCCCTGTCTCTTCCCCTGTGGTTGGGGGTAGGCTGAAAACCCTGACCTATTAATCCTGGCCTCCTTTTGCTGTGCTCATTGGGCTCCCCTGAAGCTGTGAGGGACTCAGTGGTCCTCAGTCAACTCATTAGCATGTCACAGAAAGCCACTTAGCCCTTTAGAGATGCTAAGGCTTTTCAGAGTTTTGTGCCAGGAAATAGAGACAAAGACCAGATATAAGTATGCATATAGATATGACCTGTAGACTTCACAATATCACAGCCATCAAATGCATTTAAAAATGTTTGCTCACTTTTTTTTTCTTTGATTATTACTTAGTCTCAGTTTTCTTTGCAGAAGGGCTACCAACTCTGAGCTCAGTTTGTGAAAGCAGACACATACACACACAATGGTGGAGAAGTATCTTCCCTCAGATCTCTGTTTTTTGTTTTGTTTTGTTTTGTTTTTTTCTTATGCTGGTGAGAAACAGTCAGACAGAGACCCTGGTATATGGAACTCTGCCAGATCAGCCGCTGTGTGACACCCCAGCCCCTTCGCATCTCCATTGAAACAGAAGCCCAGGAGTTTGGGAAAAGGGAAGAGATGGATATAACAGACTAGAGCCTTCTCACTGCAGCTAGGTGGGAGAGCAAAAACACATGTTTTTAAAACAACAAGGGCAAAGTAGGATTTGAATGTTACTGATTTACCTGTGTATGTTTGTGACGCGATATACCTGCATTTGTTTGGGAGATGGTCAGTTCTGATCTCCTCTGTCCCCCAGCCCTTGTCTCCTTTCCCTGATCCCTTTTGTCTCCAATGTCTCCTTCCATTTTCTACCTTCTCCCTTTTATTTTATGCTTTATATTTGCATTCCTCACATACGAGCGACCACGTGACACCTACCTTTGCATGTCTGATGCAGTTCACCTAACCTGGTGGCTTCCAGGAGCTCGGGACCGCATGCCTTGTGGAGACCTGGCCAGACGGGGCTCTGCCTTGTTCCCTCCAGGCACGTGTGGGGCAGGGGTGGCTTTCTGATGCAGGAGAAAAGCACATGGGCTGTCAGATCCAAAAGAGAAATGTGCAGTGGTGTTCCTTAAGTAAGTGTCTTTGAAACTTTGTTGAAAACTCTCACGTGGAGAAATAACCAAGGACAAAATTAAAGGGATTGTAAAGTGAGAGGTGTCCTGTCTTCTAAATATCAGATGTTGGCATTTCTGATTTGGAGGTACTTAGTGGTCCATGGAATATTTTCTTCCAAGAATCTGTATATCTTTACAAGTTGAAAAGGTATGTTGGGCCACCGAGAGCATTTGTGCAGTTAGAAACCGTATATCTCTTGCATCCTGTGCCACTGAGGCATTCCCAAGGCCTGCATGATTTCCAACTGGCCACCTAAGTTTTAAGGCACTGCTTCTGCACAGTGGAGAGAAATGGGAAAGGAGCCGTCCTGCCCTTGCCCTCGGGGCAGACTAGCGAGGTCCTGGGGCGCTTCAGGCACTGGTTCCTCACATACCTAGGCCTGCATTCCATGTGGCACACCAAAAATGCCTTCTGTCAAGGCTGTCACACGTGCTGTCCTTGCTGATGTTATCACAGGCTAATAACTGCAGGAGCCTTGCAGAGAAGCTGTGTGGTTGGGTCGAGTTGTGAGCAAAACCACACCAGGTCAGGAAGTGCAGTGGATTTTCTTACAGCAAGCATCAGTGAAACAGACGTTGACTCACAGGGTAGGTCCCCTTTCTTGGTGATAACTGAGAGGTATGAGGCAGGGTCTTGCTGTGTATCCATAGGACTCAAGCCACTGCATTTGCACAAGGTTGGAGAGAAAGGGGCAAGCAAGACCCGGAGTTGGTTACTGTGCATGCCCTCCCCGGGGCATCCGCCACCCACCTTGGCATTTTGGACTCCATGCTCCTGGGTGAGATTTCCATCTCTTCCGAGTCTAGACTCAGTTACTGCCTATCTCCTGCCCAGTGGCTGCAGTTGGAAGCCATAAAAGTACCTTGAACTTGACTAAGCAAACTTGCCTTCCTGGAGGGATCCTAGAGTAACAGGAGTTACTCTAGAGTGACACGACTGCCAGGAATACCCTTCGTGGGTGACACACACCTTCTCCATCTCTGAACACCAGACCTTGACATGCTGGAGCTCAGCCTCCTGAATGTCTTGCTGTCTATTCACTCTGTGCTGTGCCTTGGTCATGTGGTCTTTCCGGTTTCAACACTCTTTGCCTGGCCTGTTGCAGGCTGCTCCTAAGAGCATTTATTCCTGCCTGAAATCTTCTCCTTTATTCCTTTCTGCTATCCTCCGAATTATATTCTGAAAGAAAGGGGCTGATTTAGTTACTGTTTTACTTTAAAACCCTTGGAAACATATGAAAGTACAGCAAAGAGTTTGTAATATAATGTTAAATATAAAATTCATACCTTAAAATGGCATGTAGGGCTGGACAAATGGCTCAGCAGATTAAAGCACCTGCAAGCAGGCTCAGGCCCCTGTGTGCTGAGAGGACAATTGAGACTGGGCGTGGTGGTGCGTGCCTGGAATTCCAGCTCTTGGGAGGCTGTAAACAGGTGGATCACTACGAGTCTGATCTAGTGGTGAGACCCTGAACACCCTTTAGACCCTTCCCTAAAAAAATATAGAAAAAAAACCCAAAAGATAAAAATGTAAAATGTCATGTATACATTGATAAAGAGATATAGCACAAATGTATGCTGGTCAACAAAGACATGAAGCAAGTAAGATAAAAATAAACTTACGTTTAGTATTAGCATGGTGTGTGCTTTGTATTTTAAAAAGCCATTGGTATTTTCTCTACTGATGAATGAGTATGGTAGGGTAAGAGGGAAATTTAAAAGGCTTTTGTCTTCCCCAAAGGGCTAAAGATGTAATGTCATGGCGATGCACACACAGCAGTGATTATAGCATCACAAGGCATGGCAGCCGTCTGTATGTCCAGCAGCGATATGCGGATAAGGGAGATCGAGGGAGTAATGGAATGCCCCCGCCTCCGTTTTAAAGAAAAATAAATCTGAGACATTTGTAGGAAAATGGGTGCCCAGGAAACATAATGTGAAGTGAAATAAATCAGGCGCACAAGCTTAAGTGCCATATGGGTTCCTGTACTTGAGTCACCCAAAGTACAAATAAAAAAGCAAAAGATTGATCAAGGGAAACAGGAAGGTTGCGCTTTTGCAAGTGGGGCGAGCAGGTGCTGGGGGAGGGGCAGGAGACGAGAAGAGCAGGCCTGTGTCACAAACACGTGCTCTGACAGGACAGTAATAATGAAACGGGGTGGCGGGGGGACTCTAGAAATGGAAGGAAGTGGGTAGGTGGGGGAAGAGCAATAAAAAGAATTAAAATATGTGAAGTCCATGTATGACTCCCTGAGGAGTGGAAATGCTGTGGGCTGCAGCATGTGCGAATAAAATAAAATTTTAAAAAAGGGCTTTGTTAACTTTGCTTTCCACATAAATTACCACGTGGACTTTCTTGAGTAGCCTTCAGGATCCCTGAGAATGCACTCGCCATCAGCAAACCATGTACATCTCACCTTCTCCAGACCTCTGTTTCTCTCCTTTCATCACCCTGCATTTCTTTCCTTTCCAAATCAACTCTGTAATCTCATAGCCATCCATTTCTTCCTGTCAGTTCTTTTTTGTGTAACTCTACTTGAGTACCCAGAGAACTCCTACTTCATCCCTTGAGGCCTAATGGAAATGTCCCCTTTTCCTGCCGTATCATTATTGTGCTACGGTTCTTAGTTTGTGTACTTACCGTCTTTGTGGGTGAAGTTAGATACTAGAGTATTTTAAGCTTCCTGTGTGGAGTATTAAGGTCATTCCTGAATGTAGTATAGCTTAACAAATATTCATGGGAAGAAGAAATGGACGAATCATCCTTGCAGCTACCGTATTACACATGGTGTAGGTGAGCTCACTGCTAATTAGTATTTCATAAAAATTATAAACAGCGAATGTTTCTGGCTAAACCACTTTCATGAAAGAAGTTGGATCCCGAGGCCTGTCATTTAGGATAAACCACCCAAGGAAACCTTTGGCATTAGAAAACTTGAGCATCACTTCATTTTCTCTGTAGCCAGATTTGTGAAGCTAACTAGAAATTGCTTTTTTAGCTGTTTTACGGCATGCATAATCATATCGGCCAGATCAGAAATCCAAATTAGTGACACATGCGGTGCTGGCAACACTATGTGAATATGTGATTTATTTTTTCCTTAAGGGAATTTAAAAAAGTCAAGACTGGATAACATTAAAGGATTGATGTAACATTTTCGATGCTGAAAGGCTATCCTGCTCTAGGAATATGCTTGTTACATGTTTTTCCCATTTCTAAGAATTAATTCTATTTGGCTAAAAGACGAAAAGAGAACAAAAAAATTTTGGCTTAAGTAAATGAAAAGTCATCTTCAAAATTAATTTTGGTCCTTCAAGTGATCCTTTTCAAAAGGAAGCGTAAGATGTTTTTGTATATCACATGTTTAAAATGCCACAAAGTGCAACATCATTGTGTGCAGTTGTCAGTGAGGATTAGAAATGTTTTGCGTGGAAATCAATATCTGAGGAATGTTATTCGTCTTTTCAAATAGTATCTTGCTTTAGAGGAAATTGAATAATGTATGGTATTTTATATTATGTATCATATGTTATTACAGTTATATTTATAACTATATAATTGTATACAGTTATATATACATATATTTATATATATATATATATATATATATATATTACAGTTTTCCCTATTAGTGCTTTAGTTACCATTAGTAAGTGGAATTTAGAATTTTAATTTCAAAGTTGTCGCCTTCTTTTTGCATCCTCACTCATCCTTTAGTTTTCTTGTCTATAAAGCCGTGACTGTAGTTGACTACTCATTGCATTCATTGAGAAGTTAGTCCGCACTCCTTGTTGATTGGCTCCTGACTTGAAGACATTAAAGGCTTCAGGACTGGTCAGCATTTCCTCTTAACCCTTGCCTGCTTTGCATAGGAAAGACCCTTCCCTGAATTCTTCCCTTGGCCACCAGGACCACTGTGCTCAGTGACAAACCTGCCCCGAGGCCCTGTGGGCGAAGGTGATGACAAGGTGACCCTTGGCCAAGGTGAAGGAGCCAGCGCTAGGGATCTGATGCGCTCTCTGTCTGGGGCCCACGCTTTTCCCGTTCCACTGTGATCCCTTAGCGGGAGGTACTGACTGACTGCGCTACAGCCCTTTTGTGGGCCGGGAAGCATCTTAGATGCCCGCTGCCAACAGCTCAGGAAGACAGCAGGCTGCGGCAGGCTGCATTGCAGCTTCAGCTGCTCCCCGCCTAGCAGCTGCTTCTCTTCAGCTGCCTTCCACAGACTGGATGGGCCCAGTGACGAGGTTGCGGCTGCACTGTTGGGACATCTGGGGTCAGTTAGCACAGGCCGGTGTGTCAGGGAAGGGCCCCGGGGTAGCCGGGTGGCAGAGCACACAGAGCCACTGCAATGCCCTGAGTTTCATCCCCGATCGATGCCTCAGTGAAGAACGGTATGAGAAAGACACAGACTATTCTTGGGAGGTGAAGGAGCTACGTTCAGAGCAGATGGCCCAATAAATACCAAACTTTTGTACAATTTTCCTGTTTGACTGAGGTGGCTGATAAACAAAATTTTATATACTTAAGGTATACAATGTGATGCTTTTATATACCTGCGACTTGGGAAGCGTTTACTATCATCAAGTTGTGTAACACGTTCATCCCTACATAAATTGCTTTTCTTTGGTGCTGTTGGTGATAAGGATGCCTAAGATCCAACTCTTAATAGATTTTAGATGTGTGCTGCCATATTATTAGGTGCAGTCATCATGCCACAGACCCCATCCCCAGACTTGAAAGGCTTAAAAGCTAGTTCTGAGAAACCAAATACCACATACATAATTTGTTGGGGGTTTTGTTTTGTCTAATTTTATTAATTTTAATGTGAAAGAAATAATAATGAGACAGTTTCAAAACAGATTAGTAGGACAGTTACAATAATTAACACATTATTGTTGTCTTCATAGTAGTTGCTCAAAATGCAAGATGCAAACATGATAAATATATATATATATATATATATATATATATATATATATATTGTTTGTTTGTTTGCAGGAGAAGGGTTTGAACTCACGACCTTGAACTTGCAAGGCAGGCACTTGTGCCACGGAGCTATCTCCCTGGCTCTAACATGATAACTCTTCTGAACACTATTAGTACAAATCTTTCTTCTTATTGAACTAAGAGAAAGTAGCTGTATACATAGTCCAGTAGTCCATAATAGTAGTGGGTTATCAGCAGAACTGGTAATATCAGAAGCTGTTGAGTTGAGCCTTTTAAAACTCAGCATATTAACATGGCTTTACTTTTTATACCTCGTGGTTAGTTGTTTTGTTTTGTTTTTTAAGTAGTACATAAGCATGCTGTTATGTGTTGGGTGACAATGTCATGTTGAGTTTAGTTCTTGGAGAAAGCTTCCAGAATCTGAAGGCAAATACGGAGTGTGTTATTTAACTACTCTAGGTCTCAGTTTACCTAACCTAGAAATAGGAAAGAGTAAGACAGCACCTGCCAGAACTGTTGCAAAATTTCACAAGCAAATGTACACAAAGGTGTTGCAAAAACATTAGTTGTTGTTGCACATTGTTTCTTTGTGTTCTACCACTCAGTTCACAATAAAAAATTCCAGAGTTTATTTACTTATTGGTAAGCTGATTAATTGATTGTGGTACTGGGATTGAATCACAGGTCTTAGCACTAAGCTACTCTTGTAGCCACTTTTATTTTATTTTAATTTTTTTTATTTTGAGACAGAGTCTCCCTAAGTGACTAAGTTGGCCTGGCTGGGCTCCTGCTTGGGATTGTCCTGCCTTAGCCTGCTAGAGTACAATGCCACATCACGTTTCCAGCACCCATTCTACTCTGAGTGCGTTCCACAGGCTCTGCTTATGTATCTGTCCCCAGCTCAGGAAGGTGAATCTATAGGTAATCTAAATTAGCCGAGGTGAACAGTATTGAAGGGGCACCACAGAGAGAGAGGCCTGCTCTGGTAAGGGGGTGGAGCAGGCTTATGGAAAACGCCCACCAGACCCTGCAGAATGGCCCAGGTTCTATCTGGTGAGAGCTGCAGGATGTTCTGCAGATGAGGGTGGAGCCTAATGGGAGAGGGCGGGGCCCTGTGAAGATACACAAGGGGCCAGTGTAAGATGTACGGAGCGCAGTAAGGAGAAACTTGGAGGGAAGATGAGTCACCTGCGCAACTGAGCTGTCCCCTGGTGTCTCTAGTGACTGTATTGCAGGATCACCCTCCTCCAGGATCTCTACCTCTGCAGATTCTCCAGTTCTGTATATAAAACTGCATAGTATTTAAATACAACCCGTGCATCCTCCTGTATACTCCAGGTCATCTTTGCATTGTTTATTGTAACCAGTGAAATGCAAATATTCATAGTGCATTGCTTGGGAAATAGTAGCAAGGAAATCGTCTGTAGGTGTTGAGACGCATGCAGGTATTTTCCCCTGCATATTTAATGATATCTGATGGATGGGAACCTTGACCCCAGAGCCCACAGCTACAGAGGCCCTGCAGGAGCGATGGTAACAATCGATGTGACTAGGACTCAGGTGGCTTCCACTGCACGCACCAGACTCTGTGGTTGGTGCTTTATGTAAATTAGCTCCTGTCACGAGTCCTTGCCCCATAGCTGCTCCCATTTTCCTGGCAAGAAAATCAAGTTAGTGTCCTACTAGGGGTTACGATTTTCTTTTGGTGGTAGAAAATCTTTGAAAGCTTTATGAAGGAAGAGGGTCATGAAGAGAATTACCAGCGACCTACTTGCCTCCTCGTTTGAAGTCTAAGCTTCTCTATGATTGGAGATCCATCCTACACCATCCTGGGTTCTCCAAAGAAAGTATCCCTGGATTGTCAGCTTGGTGGATACCCCATGAGGACTGGTGGAATCTGGTTTTAAAGCTTCCTCAGCACAACTTGGGAAATACTCTATATTTTTCTTTTTAAAGGGGAAATTAAACTATGAATTTATTATGACTAGTTTTGCTTAGAGATGTTTCATTTCTTCTCATCCTCACAAAGGCCTCACATTGGACAGGTGCCTTGGGACAGTGTGTGCTGCAAGGCTGGAGTGCGTCAGGATAAGACGCACCCCTGAACCTCTCACCTGTGTTCCACCCTCACCCCTTACCTTATTGAGATATCAATATTTCCCCACCCTCCTAAGGTCCTTTCTTCCACTAATTTAAGTCTACTTTGCTACAGGAGCATCTTATTGCTTTCAGGGAAACTTAAGCCCCGCAAGGACCTAATCTACTTTGCAGAGGTTGATGGGAAAGAAATTGTTTTCAGCTATCCTCAGGACCAGGATTCTTCTAACTGACACTGCTGGCAGGTGGCCATTTGTAGAAGCCCATCAACATAGCCACTTGTACCGACCCAGTATCCTGTACCTAGGAAGCCTATGAGGTACATGTCCTTCACAGTAAATAGAATTTGGGAGTGAGTACATAGCAGGAATCCTGGATATTTGAAACAAGCACTTTGCTGCTTCCATCTGATTGAACCCAAATTTATTACAGTACTAAAAGACACTCAGCACCGGACAGAGTGGCACTTGCCTCTGAAGGCGGCCTGAGATTTGGATCACATTTCATGAAAGAGGAAGTGCAATTTCAGCTGTTGTGGGTCCTAGCCAATGAAGTCCTACGTATATATTATGTAAACTCAACCCGAATCAGTATTTACTTCCTTGCGGCTATCTGCTCCGCAACATTGGTCCTCCGGAAGATGCTCTAAGAGCAAATCAGTTTAACACATTTAAATTGGGAGTCCCAGGTCCTTGGCTCCCAGGCTGGGGTTGATTTTCAGGGGCTGGCTCACCTGTAGCTGGGCACACTTGGGAAGAACGGACGCTGTTACCTCTCTTGTCCTGATGAGCAGTCACAGAAGACCCATCCCTTCCCTTGCTGAGAGCTCCTTCAGGCTCTTGAGAGGCTCAGGGCACTCACTGTCATCTGCCTCAGGGATTCAGGGTCAGCCAGATACCACACCTTGAAGATGTCTTTAATTTGAAATTATGTGTGTGTTTCTGTATAGGGTAAGTATGAAATTTGATCAACAAATAAAATGAATATTTAAAAAAATTATTGTAAGACTTGGGGATATAGCTCAGTGGCCCAGCACCTGCCTGGCAGGGGCAAGGACCTGAATTTGATTCCCAGTACCAATAATAATAATAATAATAATAATAATAAGAAGAAGAAGAAGAAGAAGAAGAAGAAAAGAAGAAGAAGAAGGAGGAGGAGGAGGAGGAGGAGAAGAATTACAGTAAAAGACACATCGCCATGAATCCCCTTAGAAATGTTTCTCCTCCCGGATACTCACTCCCCTTGTCCTTCTTGCTACTCTCCAGTGCCAGCTATGGTTTGCATCAGTGGCAAATTCTGTCAGATAAAACATGAGCTGCAGTGTATCTTCGTCGACCGTAGGCATCAGATCTGGTGTCATGTGCCTTTTCGCTCTTCCTCAGAGTCGGATGACGTGAACTGGAAACGGTCTCAGTCAGGTCAGGACATTGAGGCAACCCTGTCAGCACAGGTACAGACACTCAGGGAGGCAGGAGGACTTCCAGAACTGCTCCAGGAAGTAGGAAGAAGGACGGGATAGGGTGTGGGAAGAGAGGAGGTGCATGGCTGCCTGTCTTTAGCTAGACTAAGTTTTTTTAAGGGTTACAAAATGGTGAAGAGAAAACTATATTAGAAATGATACAAAATTTCATTAAACATAGTAATAGGTGGTTACTATTACTATTACATAGTAATAGACAATGGTGGTTAGATTACATAGTGTTATCTTCAAAGTAGTTGTTTAGGTTACTAGGAGAGAGG
>PVJA010019014.1:0-39004 GCA_004027025.1 Myocastor coypus
TTTTTTTTCTCCAGTTCTGTTTCTCTGGTGTAGAATGCTGTAGGTATTTTGATTGAGATTGTGTTAAATCTGCATGCTATGCAGTTTGGAAGAATGGCCATTTTGATAATATTAGTTCTCAAAGTCAAGGATTTTTTTTTTGTCTGGGAACCCTGCATGGGCCTTTGATTAGTGAATTTTCCTTGGGTATATGGGTTTACCTATTGCATAAGAAAGACTTTTCTAGGGCTGGTCAGATAGCTCAGCAGACTAAAGTGCCTGCTTAAGCAGATGCAGGGACTGGGTTTGATCCCCAGGGTGCCCTGCCAGCCCTGCCCCCTGGCTGCGCTGAGTCGGTGATTGAGACTGGATGTGGTGGTGAGAGCCTGTCATCCCAGTGCCTGGGAGGCTGAAAATAGGAGGATCAGCATGAGTCTAATCTGTGTAATGAGATCCTATAGACCCTGTGCTAAATGCATAAAAAGAAAAAAAGAAAAGAAAGAAAGGCCTTCCTTGGTTTTTAGGAGAAAGTCAAAGTGGCAAAAAGCTTTCAGTACTCCAATTACCATTAAAGGGATAGTAAGTGAACTGCTATGAAAGTTTGTGATTGTCACTGCTTATCTATAGAAGTCTGCCTCAAGCACTCATAGGTGGGGCTTTTGGGACACGGCTGGATCACCATGTACGATAACTGGATTATTCCACTGGTTTAGCCTAATGCTGGCTGTGGCTCCTTTGAGAGCTTGTTCTAGCGGGGGAGCGCAGCTGGAACACATATCATTGGCAGCAGCAGCAGTCTTCCTCTACTGTGAGGGGCCGTCCTGTTCCACTCAGAGCACGGCTTTGGGAGGGACACATGGAGCAGTGAAGGAGGAAGGGGATATCTCCCAGCCATGGGGATCAGCTGCATCGACCCTGTTCATTGATGGCATAATAGATGTTGCAGCAGATCACTCTCACTTCCTGGATGTGGATAACAGGATGCCCCACCCAGGATGTGGACAGAATCAACCAATAGGCTAGTAGCCCAAATGCTGAAACAAGGGAAAGGATGGTTAGCTGCTTTCTGCTTTCTGGCTGCCTAGACAAGGTCTGTTTCTCCTCCCTCCCACCTCTCTGCCATGCCACCCTGCCTTGGAGCCAAATGCCTATGAACTAAAACTTGTACAAAGTGTGAGCTGAAATAAACCTTTCCTCCTCCAATTTGTGAATGCTAAGTGTTTTCTCCCAGCAATAAGAGAGTAACTAAAACAGTGGCAGAGTCCTATCAACTCGCACATGCGTCAGATGGAGAATTATTTATTACCAAGGAGGCTTGACTTTTTTTTTTTTCTGTAGGTCCAGGGTTCGAACTCACGACCTTGCACTTGCCAGGCTGACACTTGTGCCATGGAGCTATTTCCCCAGCCCTGACTTTTGATAGAATTAAAGGTAGAAAACTAGCCTCATTTCAGGAAGACAAATGGTTTCAAAATGGGATTGGGGACCAGAGGTATCGCTGAGCAGACTAAGCTCTTGCTCAGTTAATCTCAGGGGCCAGGATTAGATCCCTGGCACTGCATGCCATGCCAGCCCCACCCCATCGTGCGCTGAGCCAGCAATGGATTTTGGGTGTGGCGTCGCATGCCTGTAATCCTAGCACTAGGGAGGCAGAAATTAGGAGGATTGCTACACATCTCAACTGCATAGTGAGACTTTGCACGTTCACGTGCGCACACTTGCGCACATGTGCACACGCACACACACACACAGAACAAAAAGAGATCGGCAGTCCCAAATTTAGAAGTACAAGCAAAGTTATTTTATTTTCTAAAATATAATTTTATTAGAACATAAATTTCAGTGGTGCGGTAAAAATCTCAAGTATTTCAGTTTGTTTTTTTTTCCCTCAGAAACTATGAGAAGATTCTAGAAGGTTGACAGTTGCCACACATAAGGGGGCCCTGTGGATGTTGTCTGTGTGTCCTCAATAGTGTCTGCTGAGGTGGTTCTTCCCTTTGAAAAGATTCACGTCTAAGCCTTGCCTGGGCGACTATAAGGATGGGACTTACGGATGACACCCAGGGTGAGCAGCAATGGGAAGCCAATGCAAAACCATCCGCAGATAAAGCTGGTGTCATGGAGTTGGGGGGAACTGAGGGGTTGGGTCTGATTCACGAGTGGCAAGGGAACTTGGGGAGAATGTGTGAACCCACTGTTGTGCCTGGGACCCCGGGGCATGCTCACGAGGGGCAAAGATGACTGATGTATATTTGCCTTCAGATAGAACAGGGTTGAGGTGCAATTGAACATGGAAAGGAGGGACATTATAAATGTCCCCTGGAGGGGCTGAGGAGAGCAAAGGCAAGCGACATAGTGCACACACCATCACGAGCCTGTCCAGGGATGAAGAGTGTGGTTGTCCGTGAAATACTGAATTTTATTGCTCTTACAGTGTGGTGTCTTATTTATGAAAAAAGCGACGTGTCAGCCTATCTCAAGCTCTAGTCCTTATTTCAACTATTCAAGAGAAGTGAGTTACTTTGAAACTTTGTGAAATAACTGCACAGTTTCTGTCTGTGGGAGGAAGCGTTTTGACAGCAATTAGATTGGGGCCCACAGGCCCCACCAGTAGGAGCGAAGTGTAGAGTGAAATCAGCGGCGCGTTGTGGCCTGTGGCGCTGCACGCAGCGTGCCTGGAGCACCTCAGCCAGGGCTTTGCGTCGGTGTTGGCTGTTTCTGCTTCATCATTAGTAAGCTGCTAGGAAAGTGGAGGACCGCGGAGATGGCTCGGTGGTCTAAGCACCCGCGAGGCAAGCACAAGGATCCAGGTTTGATCCCTGGTGTCATGCCACGTGTCATGCAGGCCACTGAAACCGTGCGTGATGGTGCGTGCCTAGCCTCCCAGCGCTGGCGAGGCTGAGACAGAAGGACCACTAGGAGTCTGAGCCGTGGACAGAGACCCTGTACCAAATAAGTAAATAAATAAAAGACTTTTTTCAATAAAGGAAACCAGTGAATGACGATGAGGGTGTTACCTAAGCTACCTGCTACTTAAAGAAACTAGAGTCAAGTGATAGGGAGGAGTCCCAATATCGGGGGATGAAGAGCGGAGCAAACCAAAGAACCCGCTAAGCATTTGCTTCCCAGTCGGGTTGTGGCTCGACAGGAGAAAACACCCACTCAGTGTTCATCGGTTCCAGGCCCTCCCTCACCTTCAGGGTTGAGATGCCAGCCCCGCTCCCTCCTCCGATCTAATAATATGCAATAGTTCCCCTGCATGCATTATCCTTTTCTTTATTTACTCCGTTTCCCTCGTTCCTTTTCTTTCAAACAAGTAAATTCCTCTTGGAGTGATGTTTGTACTTTTATCCGCACTTTGGAGATGCGGAAATGGTAACTGAGAGCTTTGGCAGTGCCCTTGTCTGAGGAAGGGTAAGAGGCAAATATGCCTGGGACGATTCTCGTCCCTTCTCAATTGCAATATTCACAGCAATGTCCTCTGGAAAGCGCCTCTCCTGGAGGCTCCTGGCTCCCTCAGTGCGTTTAGAGCAATACTTCTCCACCTAAAAATGATTTTAAAAATTTCCTTTCAAGTAATTAGTATGCCAAAAAAGATTTCATTTCCATTCAAATGAACAAAGGTTAGAAATTGGGAGTTGGGTGAGTTAGGAGGTACGGACATCTGAGGGTAGCTGGATAAATACACTTTGGGGGAACAAGGTGGGGGGCGAGGGAGAGGAACGAGGGAACTGCGCGTCCCAGCAGTAAACATAAAGGGATTAACTGTGCTGTATTCTTTGAAGTTAATGTCTGCATCCTCACCTGAAGAATTTCTGAAGGGACTTTGTTCTTGTCCCTACAGCTGCCAGGGTTGAGTTTTTCATGACAACTGGCGCTAGCTACAGAACGCAGACTCGCTGCTCTGTGCTGGTGCGGGACTCTATTCTAAGTGCTTCTCATGTGTAAACGTATTTCCGTATATTTAAAGGCTTTATTTGTTTTATTTTTATTATCCCCACCAACACAAATTTGTTTCCACTGTCTCCCTTTGTAGGTGACTGGTGTATGCACAGGACACATCTTAATTCCGCTGGCATCGCTCCGTTCTTGCTCTCCATCTTTTCATCCCTTTCCCCTCTGAGAAAGACCTATCTTCCTGCTTCCTGTTACCGGTCCTGTGTTTTGCTCTTTTAATGATACTTTTCGTTTCTTATATGAGAGAAACTTTCTGTGTGACCTTTAAACTCATCCGTCTTGTTTATTTCACCTAGCATCATGACTTCAGGAATGTTATATTCCACCTAACATTATTATTTGTTTTCTTGATGATGATCATTTTTTTCTGGGATAAGAAGGGATAGCAGTGTTGTTTTAATTAGCATTTGTCTAATGACCAACGATGTTACGCATTTTTTTTCCCTGTATTTATTGGATATTTTGATTTCTTCTGTGAAGTTTCTCTTCATTTCACTTGCCCATTATTGATTGAAGCTTTTATTTTGGGAGTCTAATATTTTTGAGATTTTATACATCATAGATATTAAATCTCTGTCTGAAGAACAGCCAACAATTTATTGCCATTCTTTAGGTTTTTTTTTTTTAACCCCTTTGGTTGTTTCTTTTTTTTTATACAGAAGCAGTTGAATTTGACATAGTCCTATTTGTTGATTCTTGAACATTCCTGTGCAACCATAATTCTAGCTAGAAACTCCTTTCCTATGCCTATGAGTCCATGAATCTTATGTGGTTTTCTCTTCTAGTAGCTTAAGTGCTTCTGTTCTAACATTGATCCATTTTGATTTTAGTTTAGAAAATAGTAAAAAATGAGGGCTGAGAGTCTCTTTTGCATGTAGATGACTAATTTTCCCAGCACCATTTATTAAAAAGGCTATCATTTTTTCCAGTGTATATTTTCAGCCCCTAAGAAAAAGAGATAAACAAACAGACAAAATAAAAGTATCAAGTCACAATCGAAACTATTCCAAATAATTTCAATTTTTCACTTGAAACTCTTTAAGCAAGGAGAGAACAGAATGACATATCAAAGTTCTGAAGAGAACAAAAGCAAAAAGAGGAGAAGTATAAGGAGGAGGGGAAGGAGGAGAAAATACAGAAGAAAAAGTAGGAGGAGAAAGCGAAGAAAAAGAGGAAGAAATAGAAGAAGAAGAGCAATGACATCGAACAAGAACAGCGACAAGAGGCCTACCTACCAAGAATAATATACCTAAAAAGAGCTCAACCACAAGAAATAAATAGTATTTTCAAGTTAAGTAAATTGGAGGAAATTCACATTACTAGATTGGAATTAAAATAAAATATTTTACTTTTTACATTCAATTATTTTTTAAAAATCATTTTAAAGAGAATAAAACTTTTAAAAAATATTAAAAACTCTACTGAATTTCAAAACTTGATAGGAAATTGATGGTTGTTTCTAGGGGAGCCGACCACAGTCTGGCACCCTGAGCTCCCTGAAGCCCGAGGAAGACCCAGGTGTGGATTTCAGCAAGATCTTGGTGACAGTGGCAGCAGCTCTGGGGGAAGAGCTGCAACAGCACATGGAAAAGGAAAACAGAACCTTTCTGCAGCTGGTGGTATCATTGCCTTTGAATGCTCAAGTTTCTGGAAGAAGCTCGGATGCCCAGGACTTTCAAATCCTCAGTCCTCTTCTGATCACTTTAGAACTGGGATTGCCAGGGACCTGATGCACTGGAGCACATGTACCCAGGACTTCACGTATCCATCTGATACCACTCCCAAGTAGGGCTCCATTCTGGTGGCAAATGTTGACAATGTGAGGAATGACTTTCTAATTAAAACTATTGCTGAATAGGGCAAGGCACGGGCTGGCTTTATGGTACTACTCATGAAAGCCAAGGTGGTGATGCCCCGTGGAAGGCTCACAGCACAACTTTACTCATGACATGTGTTCACTAAATCTCATCTGAACTTCCACAGCCATAAAATATTTCTGGGATTTCTGCCATTACTTCTGTTAATTGCTGTGATAGATTCTCTTATTGTTTGGATTGTGACATAGCATTGTGAATATGGGGAAACACAAAGTGTACATAGGGTCCCAAAGACTCAAGTCTATTTAAAATATAAGCCTATGAACATGGAAAATACCAAAGAGAAAGTATTACTATTTATTTGCCTACCTAGAACTGATTTTTATCTTTGGTATATAATTGTTCACTTTTAAAGTTAGAGATTTTGGAATCATTTTCCATGGATCTTTCTTGAATCCAATTCTGTCTATCATCACTCATCATCTATGCTTGTCTATCTATCTATCTATCTATCTATCTATCTATCTATCTATCTATCTATCATCTGTCCTGTATTCATATATCCATTATACATGTCTTACATACCATTTCCCGTGTGCTTCCTACCATCTCTATGCAATCCAGTTCTCCATGATTTCAGTCCAGGATGTTAGCATGGAGGAATCTTGATCTTTATCCATTAAATTTGAATTCTCTTTCCACATAGTTTTGGCACCTCCTCGCCTCTCTATTTCCTACATCATCACTTTCATTTTGTTTCCTGACCTCCAATGTGGGTTCTGGAGTAGCTCTCATGAGGAGCTGTAATAAAGTGTAAAACCTTACTAAAGTAGGAAACCTTACAGGACCCTGTCCTATATTCATGCCCACTTACTATGTGACTCTTCCCCATTTGATTCTGATTGAACTTTATCTGAGCAATGGGGCTTAGAATCTCATTGGCTGACCATAGTTTTGTTCCCACCCACGCCCACCTAAGTGGGTTCTGAGGTTGTCCACTACTTTAGACCTACCTCTCTGCCTGGCTTTCCTCTATAGAGGTCCCTGGAAGAGACAGCTTCTTGGGGGTTCCATGCACTCAGGACCCCTCTTCTGTCCCTGACTTGGACAACAGCTTTCTTTCCCTCAATAAATATATTCTTATCATGAAAAAAAAAATAAAAAACAAAACAAAAACCAACAGTGGTTTCTACGTTGCATACTGTTAGCTTTGAAGCAGTTCAGACAGATGACAAAGCTGGTCAAAACATGAAGCATTAACTGTTTCTTTGAACAAACCAGTGGAAGCTAGTCATATATCACTTCTTTCTTTTTTCTTTTCTTTCACTCCAAATTTTCCTTTCTGTTGAGCAGTTTCTTCCCCCTTTCACTTAATTTCTATTATGCTTTTCAGGCCTTGTTTACTCCTCCAGGTCTTTATGCTAGGGAGACAATACTATGGTTTCACATAGAGGTCTGATTTATTTCACTTATGTCTGTGGCCTCTAGTTGTACTCATTTACATATAAAAGCCTTGAGTTTATCTTTTTTTATAGCTGAGGAATATTCCATTGCATAAAAACACCACATTCTTTTTTATCCACTTGTCAGGTGATGGGTAATTGAGTTGTTTCCAAGATTTGGCTGTGACAAATTGTGCTGCTATAAAAATGGGTGCACATACATAACTGGCATGAAATTTTCAGTTCTTTTGGGAAGACACCAGAAGAGACATCACTGGATCAAATGGGACCTCTAATCCTAGGTTTTTTTTTTTGTTTTGTTTTCAATCTACACCCTTCACAATAGCATTCAAAAAATGAAATATTTAGGCATCAATCTAAGGTAGGAAGTAAAATATCTATAAAGTGAAAAGTACTGTGCTCTGAAAAAGGAGATCAAAGAGGGTTTCAGAAAATGAGAAGGTATTCCTTGGTCATGCACGGGAAAATCCAACACTGAAGATGACTAGACTCTCAAAACTGTTATCCAGATTCGGTGCAATCCTGATCAAAATACCATTGGCATACCTCACAGATTTATTTTTTATTTTTTAAATATTTTTTATTTATTTCTCTTAAACCTCATTTATTTGTTTTTGTTATGGTCGGCTCAGCCTGCCCTGGGGTGGGGGTGCGCAGCATGTGGTGCCAGGGATCGAGGAGCAGTCGCAACGCTTGACTTAACTTTCCTCCGCAGGTGCTTTAGACCACTGAGCCATCTCGCTGGCCCATACTTCACAGATTTAGAGAAAGTATCCCTAAAATTCATGTGGAACTAGAAGAGGCCTAGAATGGTAAAAGCAAATGTGGACAGTGATAGAAAGGCATGAGGCATCACAATCCCTGACTTGGAATTATATTACAAAGCTACTATGATAAAATAAGCATGATACCAGCTAAAAAAGCAGACCTGAGGATCAGCGGAGCAGAACCGAAGATGCAGATGCTACCTCAGACATTCAACAAAGGGCTAAATATGTTCACTAGAAGAAAGATAGCCTTTCTAATAAATGGTGCTGGAAAAATGGGCTTTCCATATGCCAAAGACTAAGACTAGAGCTATGTCCATCAGAATGCGCTAAACTGAAGTCAAAATGTATCAAACATCTAAATATTAAAATACAACTAATCTACTAGGAAAGAAAGTAGGTAGAAATCTTGAGGACATAGGGGTAGGTAGAGAGTTCATGAATAAAATCAAACTTCATGGGAAATACTTCAAAGAATCAACAACTGGGATCTCATAGAAAAGTTTTTTGTACATGAAAATAAATCACCAACAGAGCAAAAATAAAACCCAAAAATTGGGAAAAAATTTACCCAGCTATCCCTTAGACAAAGTGCTTTTGTTGAGAAGATATAAATAATTAGAAAAATTGTGCCCCCTCCAAATTTAAAGACCCAATGCAAAACTGGACATCTGAGATGAATACAATGGCAAGTAAATATATGAAAAGTGTTCAACATCATTGATCATTAACTAAACGCAAATTAAAATGACAGTGAGATTCCATTTTGCCCAGAAAGAATGGCTATCATCAAGAAGTCAACCAATAATAAATGCTGACAAAGCTGTGGGAAGAAAGAAACCCTTCTCCACTGTTTGTATGTATACAATAAAATATTTTAGGAAGTCCTATGTCTAGAAATAAAAGCAAGTTTTATGTGAAATCATGCAATCCACTAGAAGTGCAGATAAAAGAGTGAGAAAAAAGTCAAGCCTTACCAATATATTTCAGCATAAGTCACACACCTAAACAAAAGAGGAAGACAGGGAAAAGAAAAAAAAAAACCCATAGAAATCCCCCAAATCGTAGAAATAATTCTACAAATCAATAATAATACTCATTGCAAAACGATTAAATTCCAAAATTAAAATACTTAAAAGTGGTGGAATGGATTAAGAAATAAGAATCAATAATACACTGCTTATATGAATCTCACCTCAGGAGTCAAAACATACAAAAACTGGATGACACTTCACATGTTGGGAAAGCAAAAGTGAGTAGCTACACTTGTATTAGGTAAGTTTGACCTTCAGTGAAAAACTCTAATGACAGATGAAGATCACTACATGATGATTGTTATGCTTTGTGTATAGGCGTCCCATCAAAGCTTCATGTCCTCATGTGGTGCTTCTGGAATTTCTTTCTTCTTTTCTTTTTTTTTTTTTTATATGACCCTTACAAGATCATTCATCCACCCCAATTAACTTTTTTACAGACAGCACATATATCTGTGATGTGATGTACCACACTGAAACTTCTACTATATATACTCGTCAAGAAGATCTTTTCAATATTTATTTATTTATTTATTTACTTTAACTAAGAGATAATATGAGAGTTTCAAAACATGTTAGCAGCACACTCCCATTAATTGACACACTACATATTGTTGTCCTCATAAAAGTTATACAGAGCACAGGGTGTAGACATGATAAATTTTCTGTTGGATATTAGTTCAGAAAAGAGAAAAGAAAAAGAAGAAGGAGGAGGGGAGGAGGAAGAGGAGGAGGAGGAGGAGGAGGAGGAGAAGAAGAAGAAGAAGAAGAAAAAGAAGAAGAAGAAGAAGAAGAAGAAGAAGAAGAAGAAGAAGAAGAAGAAGAAGAAGAGGAAGAAGAAGGAGAAGAAGATTTCTTCTCTTTGAACTAGGAGGAAGTAGTTGTATACATAGTCCAATGTTCCATAATGGCAGTGGGTTACCTGGCAATGAAACTGGCAATGTTGAAGGCTGTTGATTTAAGCCTCTTACAGCTCACCATGCTAATCTAGCTCTGTGTTTTATGCCTCGTTATCAAAGTTTTCTGCTGTGTGATTAAGAGCAAGTTAAAGCAAGACCTGTCTAACAAAACTTTCATCATTTGTATTTTCCAGGTCAGATCTCCTCAGAATTAACTTTGGAACCTTATACAGTGCTTTTTAGAACTGTTGTCAGTGTCAGACATCAGGATGAGTCACTGCCATTGCTTGACCAGTGTGCTCTCTGTGAAAGCCTGAGAGAATATTTTCTTCCCAGGTGACTCGCCCTAGGCACACTATATTCCTTTCCTCTGAGGTCCCATAACCTCCTTGACCAGAAAATTTGGGAAACCCCTGAGTTATAGGATGTTACAGCACAGGTTCTCTTATGTCCTGAGTCCTCACTGACCTTGAAGGGCTAGAGCCAAAGTGATGGCTATCCTCGTAGCCCCTCTTTTTCCTCCAATTTTTGGTCTGTGAACTTACATTCTCAACCCTCCAGCAGAGAAGCTTCATGATACTAATACTCTATAACATAAGTAATTGAGCTCAACATCACTGCCCTTCTGAATATCAAACATCTTAGACTATCTTGACATTGCTATTTTCCTTCAATCATTGATATTTTAATAAATCTCCATAGAATATGGTAAAAGTAGCTAACAAATTTTTACACAGAGATTTAGAAATCTAAGCATGTACAAAGCTGTAGCCTGTCAAGCCTATGGCATTTTGCCTAGACTCTTATTCTCAATTAATAGACTTTTTTATTTTTGTTAACCAACCATTTACTTGAGAGAGAGTATAGCAGTAACTGAGTTTACATTAGAGGCAGCACACATCTCAAAGTCCTGAATGACACGCATTTCAAGCGTAGTTTTAGTGTTACTTCAAAAATCTTTGATTTCCATTCAGCTGTGTTACGCCTTTCCATTTTTATTTCTTCTTTAGATTTCTTATACTAGGGAGACTATACGATATTTACAAATGTAGGTCTGGTTTATTTCACTTATGAGTATATGTTCAATATACATCCACTTATATATGAAGTCTTCCAGATTATCATTGTTTATAGCTGAGTAATATTCCATTGTATAAAAATACCACATCTTTTTTAACCATTCTTGAAATGATGGGCATTTTGGTTGTTTCCAAGTTTTGGCTATTACAAATGTGGCTGCTATAAACATAGGTGCACAGAAATTTCTATGGTTGATGTTTTCAGTTCTTCTGGGAAAATTCCCAGTAGGGGGATAGCTGGATTGAATGGGATTTCAAGTTCTAGTTTTTGAAGGAGCCTCCACACCGCTTTCCATAATGGTTGCACCAATCTGCATTCCCACCAGCAGTGGAGAAGCATTCTTTTTTTCCCCACAGCCTCTCCAAAATTTGTTGTTGGTTGATTTCTTTATGATAGCAATTCTTTCTGGGATGAGATGGAATCTGAGTGTTGTTTTAATTTTCATTTTACAGATGGCTAGCTATGTAGAGCATTTCTTCATGTATTTATAGGCTTGCTGAATTTCTTTCTCTGAGAAGTGTGTGTTCATCTCAGATGCCCATTTTTGGATTTGGTCTTTGAATTTTGGGACCCTAATGGGTTTCAGTTCTTTATAGATTCTGGATAGAAGACCTTTGTCTGAGTTCTTATTAGTTAAAATCTTTTCAAAATTTGTGGGTTGTCTTTTCACTATGTTTATAATTTCTTTTGATGAGCAAAAACTTAGCTGGAGGTGGTCCCATTTGTTGATGTTTTCAAGTGTTAAATGTGCATTTTGATTTTTGTCCATGAAATTTTCCCCTACCCTATTGTCTTCAAGGTTTTCTCCCACATTCTCTTCCAGGAGATTTAATGTTTCTCTTTTATTATTTAGGTCTTTAATCCATTTCGACTTTAGCTTAGTGCATGGTGATAGACTAGGGTAAAGTTTTAGTTTTCAGGATGTAGAGAGCCAATTTTTCCAGCACCATTGGTTACAGAGGCTATCTTACTTCCGGTAAGTGTGTTTGGCCCCTTTGTCAAAGATAAGGTTGCTGAGTGTGTTTGTGTCTGCTTCTGCATCTTCTAATCTATTCCACTGATTCTCAGGTCTATGTTTTTGCCAGTACCATGCTGATTTTATTACTGTAGCTTTATAGTATAACTTTAGGTCAGGAACTGCAATGCCTCCTGCCTTACCTTTGTTGCCCAGAATTGTCTTTGCAATTCTGGATCTTTTTTGGTTCCAAATAAATTTTAGGAGTAATTTATCCAGGTCTATGAAGTGTATTGATGGTATTTTGATAGGAATTGCATTAGATCTGTATAACAATTTAGGGAATATGACTATCTTCACAATGTTGGTTCTTCATATCCGCGAGCAGGGAATAGTTTTCCATTTTCTGAAATCTAGGATCTCTTTTTTCAGAGTACTATAGTTTTCACTGAAAAGGTGTTTTACTTCCTTAGGTTAATTCCTAAGTATTTCATTTTCTTCGGTGCTATCATAAAAGGTAGTGTTTCTCTAGTTTCTCTCTCAGTGTGTTTGTTATCTGTGTAGAGGAATGCCAGACTTTTGTGTGTTGGCTTTGTAGCCTGCTATGCTACTGAATTTGTGTATTAATTCCAGTAGCTTCTTGGTGGAGTTCTTTGGGTCTTCCAAGTAGATTATCATGTCATCTGCAAATAGAGATAGTTTTACTTCTTCTTTACCTATTCTTATTCCTTTTATTTCTCTTTCTTGTCTAATGGATGTAGCTAATGATTCCAGAATCATATTGAATAGGAGTGGCGATAGGGGGCATCCTTGTCTTGTACCAGATTTGAGAGCAAAAGATTTCAGTTTTTCCCCGTTTAGAATTATGCTAGCTGTTGGATTGTCATAGATAGCTTTGATCAGGTTCAGACAGAGGCCCTCTATTCCAATTTTCTGTAGGACTTTGAACACGAATGAATGTTGGACTTTGTCAAAGGGCTTTTCAGCATCAGTTGAGATGATCATGTGATTTTTCTTTTTTACTCTATTGGTATAGTATATTGCATTTATAGATTTACGTAAATTAAACTATCCTTGAATCTCTGGAATGAATCCTACCTCGTCGTGGTGTATAATCTTCTTGATGATTTGTTGTATTTCATTGGTGAAGATTTTATTGAGGATTTTTGTATCTATGTTCATGAGAGAAATTGGCCTGTGGTTTTCTTTTTTAGTTGCATCTCTCTCTGGTTTTAGTATTAGTGTAATACTTGCCTCTAGCAATGAGTTTGGAAAGATTACTTCTTTTTCGATTTCATTGAAGACTTTGAGGAGTATTGGGATTACGTCTTCTATAAATTTCTTGTAGAATTCAGTGGTGAATCCATCAGGTTCTGGACTTTTCTTTGTTGGTAGGCTTTTTATTACATTTCATATTTCATTGGCTGTTATTGGATTATTTAGAGTTGTTATATCTTCTTGATTGAGTTTGGTTAATTTGAACTTTTCTAGGCATCTATCCGTTTCATTTGTATCTTCAATTCTGTGAGAGTAAAGATTCTCAAAGTAGTTATTTATGATCCTCTATATCTCTGCTGTGTCTGTAGTAATTACACCCTTTTCATTCCTTATTGCTTGAATTTGAGTCTTTTATTTCCTCTTTTTGATAAGGTTAGCTAGGGGCTTATCAATTTTATTTAATGTTTCAAAGAACCAGCTTTTTGATTCATTAATTCTTTGTATTGTTTTCTTTGTCTCAATTGAATTAATTACTGCTCTAATCTTTATAATTTCCTCCCATCTTTGGGCTTTGGATTTCATTTGCTTTTCTATTTCTAGTTGATTAAGGTGCTCCAGGAGAGTATTTATTTTTTACCATTCTGTTTTCTTAATGTGTTATTTCAGTGCTATATATTTCCCTCTAAGAACTGCTTTCATTGCATCCCATAAATTCTAGTAGGTAGTGTTTGAATTTTCATTAAATTTTAGATATTTTTTTAATTTCTTGTTTACTTTCATCTGTAACCCACTGGTTGCTGACAAGAGTGTTGTTTAATTTCCATGTAATCCCAGAGTTCCTATGGTTTCTTTTGTCATTTATTTCCAATTTGATTGCACTGTGGTCAGATAATGCGCATGGGATAATTTGTTTTCTTGCATATATTTAAACATGACCTGTGGACTAATATGTGGTACACTTCACAAAATGTCCCATGTGCAGCTGAAAAAAATGTGTATTCTGAAGTGGTTGAGTAGAATACTGTGTATGTCCACTATGTCTAGTTGTTCCAAGTTCTGGTTCAGTTCTGCTACTTCTTTGCTACTTTTTTGTCTGCTTGACCTATCTTTTTCAGATAAGGGGGTGTTGAGGTCTCCTGTTACGATTGTGCCACTGGATATTAGATTTGTCATGTCCATTAGGGTTTGTCTTATGTAACTTGCTGCTCCCTTGTTGGGTGCACACATATTTATGAGTGTTACCTCTTCATCATGAATTTTTCCCCTAACTAATATGTAGTGGCCTTCTTTAGTTTGTTTGATCAATCGGTTTGAAGTTTAGACTGTCTGCAAACAGAATTGCTACCCCTGATTTTTTTTGAGGTGCTGGAGCATGTAGTATTGTTTTTCCATCCTTTAACTTTTAGCCTGTGAGTTTCCTTGTGAGTTAAGTATGCTTCTTGTATACAGCATATTGTTGGATTTTGTTTCCTTATCCATTCTGCAAGTGTACTTCTTTTAATTAGAGAATTGAGTTCATTTACATTGATGATTATGATTGAAATGTATTGACTTATGATTGACATGATTTTTATTTACTACATAGTTTTTCTCCTACGTTTAGTTTGTTACCCTATTTGTTAAGATCTTTCTGTTCTCATTTGTTGAATTCAGGTTGTTTTGGTTCCTCTCTAAAATATTTGCTAGTATACTGTGTAGTGTTGGCATTGATGTCATGAAATTTTTTAGTTGTTCCTTGTTGTGGAAATATTTCACTTCTCCCTCATACTTGAAGGAGAATTTTGCCAGGTATAATAGTCTGGGCTGAAATTTGTTTTCATGGAGGACTTGAAGCACTGTGCTCCATGCTCTTCTTGACTTCCTGGTTTGTGAAGAGAAATCTGCCAGTATTCTGATGGGTTTTCCTTTAAATGTGATGTGTTTGTTTTCTCTAGAAGCTTTTAGTATATTATTCTTTTGCTGGATTTCTGGTATCTTGACTATTATATGTCTGGGTGTGTCTTTCGTTTGGTTGATGTTATTTGGAGTTCTGTATGCTTCAGTTACCTGAATGTCCAATTGCTTTCTCATATTTGGGAAGTTTTCTGCTATTACTTCTGCCCATATTCTTTTTATGTCATTTGTATTGACTCCTTCTTTCTCACTGGTGCCTATTAATCTCACGTTCTTCATTTTCGCATCATCTTGCAGATGTTAAATAATTTTTTCCTGCATCCTAGTTGTTTTTAAGAGATCCTATCTTACTTTTTCATTGGCTGCAACTGTGTCTTCAAGATCTGAAACTCTATCTTCACTTTCATTCATATGGTTTTGCCAACTTGTGATTGAGATTTTACTTTCTTGTATGTCTTTGTGAAACTGTTTCGTGTAGTCTATTTCTTGCCCATGTTGCTCAGTCAGGGAATCCATCTTTTTTTGTTCTCCTCTAATTTTTTAAATCAATATCTTCTTTAATATTATTTAAGTCTTTCATTATAGTTATCCTTTCTCTCTCTAGTTCAGAGATTATTTCTGCTCTGTTCTCCTCTTTACCTTTCTGCATTTGCTCCCCTACGTGGGATGCTATTAATTTAGACATGTCTTTTTTTACATCAGGGATTATTTCTGTTCTGCTTTCCTCTACATCTTTAAGTAATTGTTTTTCCACTTCAGATTCTATTAATTCATGCATTTCTTTGTTTTTATTTCAGATGTTATCTCTGATCTGAGTTGCTCTATACATATCTTTATTTGTCTGTCTACCTGAGATTCAGAGGTTTCGGCTGCATGGTTCCCATTTTCTTCCATGGTAGTGTCTCCTGTATTTGATTTAGGTGGGCTTCGGCCCTGAGGGTGCATCTTATTCTTTGTCGTTATCATTTTGTATGACAGTGATGTCTGCAATTTGGTGAAGGTATGCTGTTAGTGCCTGTGGGACTTTGGTCTGGATCCACCAAGTTGGTTCCCCTCCAGTTGTGCCTGGCTGCGTGTCATACCTTGGGTTGCTGGCTGCTGCGAGGCTCCGTGGGTTGGAACTGTGGTTTCAGTTGGAGCTCCTGAGGTGAGGAGTCCTAGAGAGGTGTGGGCCAGATGGGATGCCGGATGGGTTTGGGACTGGAGCTGGCAGGCGTGTGGGCCAGATGGGTTGCCAGATGAGATGCCAGATGGGTTTAGGACTGGAGCTCAGGTGGGAGGAGCCAAAAAATGGAGGTGGGCTGAGGGTCCCTTCACAGCAGGCTCGAGGGCCAGACTGTTGCTAGACCGCTTCTGGAATTTCTAATCAATTATTGTGAGAATGGGTGCTGTACCTCCACTGGGGCAGGCGATTTGCATTTTAGTGTAGGGGAGGGAGAGAAGTTAGCTGCTTGAGCCTTTGCTAGCTCTTTCTGCATTTTTGCTTTTAGCTCTTGCTCTTGCAAGCTGCTCTGCCATGTGTCACTCTGCCTTGGAGCCAGCTGAATATGGACTGAAACCTCCAGTAACTGTGAGCTAAATAAACCTTTCCTTCCTTCATTTTGAATGTCGGGTGTTTGTCCAAGCAATGAGAACAGAATACCTAAGACAATGATGAGCCAGATGTGATTCAACAAGAGACTGTAACAGTTGTAACTACATAAGTGTATAACAATGGAATGAGTACATTCTTTTAGAGGACATTCTACATCTTGACTATAACAGCCTCCAAAATCCAGAAGTAACGAGGATATAGAAATCCTAGTCATCTTGATTACTGTATAGATGCATTGAATTATCACACCATACCCCATAAGTATGTGTAATTATGTATTCATTGAAAGAAAAATAGAATACATAAAGTCAACTTTGCAATTGCTGATTAAATGGACTCCATGGAAGAATATTCTAATCTATTCAACTTCTTCCCCTGAGTTACAGAAGATGGTTGAGTGAACTATGATTAGATACCCTCTCCTCTACCTATGTTCCAGGAAAAAAATTAGCCAGTGACAGAGTTCATTTCTTCTGAGACAATGGGAGGAGTGTGGGAGGGAGAGAGCCAGTACTTTGATGGCTGACGGCCAGGGCCACGCATTCTCATTTCTGAGCCCCAGTGACAGACAGGGTTTGCTATGCTTGACCTTACCATCACATAGTCAAGATGATTGCCCTAAAACTGGTCCTTCCTATGTAGCATCTCCTAGGAAAGCAAAGACAGAGACTTTTGAAACTGAGTATCAGAGGCAACTTTTTGTAGCATTACTCATCTTGTATAAGGGAGTTTGGGAATTTCTTTGCCTGTGTAGCTGTTCTTCTCATGATAGAAACAACATGCTACAACTTTATGCATGTAGCACAGGATGTATTTATTTATTTATTTATTTATTTATATTTAGTACAGGATCTACAGGGTCTGCCTCACAGATCAGACTTATAGTTATCTTCCTGTTTTCAGCCTCCTAAGAGCTGGGATGACAGACGTGTGTCACCACACCCAGTCTCAATGGCAGTGTCAGCATACCCTGGGGGTGGGGCTGGTATGGCATGCCAAAGATCAAACCCAGTCCCTGCATCTACCTAAGCAGACACTTTAATCTGCTGAGCTATCTGGCCAGCCCTATACGTAGCATACTTGAGTACAGTACTTTGCATGTAACATGGGGAAGCCACTTCATAGATACGTGTTAATCCTGGTCAGATTATTGAGTTTTACCTTTTCTCTACTCCAATCTATACCTACTGATATTCGTGTGTGGAGGGCTTTTTGTCACCTCAAATGATACCCTGTGTCTTTAGCCAATTTTGGAGAGGACCAGGTCCTTGGTTGAACAAAGGCACCTAAAGCCACTTCCATCACTGTTCAGATGAGAGTGCAAATTCTTACAATCAGGGAAGAGGTGTGGTTGTGTGCTTATGTAAGTGCTCACACCACAGAAAGGAACACATTCATAGATGCCTGGGTAAGTAGGACTGGGTCCAAAATTCATGTGAGAAGTTTATGGAAAGATGCTATAGAAAGTGAGCACTGAATCTGCAAGCTTGCTAGGAAGCAACTTGTTTAGTTTGAGAGAGCTTTGAAATGTGAGTTCCTCAGTGATGTCCTGGTCACTTTCCTGTTGCCGGAACAAAATGACTGAATGCTACAGATTATAAGAGAAGCAGTTCATGTCGGCTTATAGATTCAGTTTGCTGGCTCTAGGGCACATGGCATGGTAGAAGGGCCAAGGATAGAGGACAGCTGTTCGAGCTATGGTGGCCAGGAATCAGAGGGTCAGGGAGAAGGAGCCAGAGACAAGAGAATTACTTGCCATTACTTTGCTTTTTTATTTACATTTTGAATTTCTCACTTAAGGGAAATCATGCTATATTTAAGCTTGTGCATCTGATTTATTTTCAGTTAGTGTCATGGACTGAAGAGGTGTAGGCATTTTCCCATGAGTGACGAGTTTGCTTTTCTTTAGATAATAGGCAGCAAGGAGGCAGATCTCTTGTTGAATAGGAAGAAGATCAAGAGATGGCGCAAGGGAGAAAGGGAAAGGCAGAGAAAAGGTATGAGAAAGAAATTAAGATGTGTTGTGGGCATGTCTCAACTTCACACAAAAAATGTAAGCAGGGAATCAAAAGGAAGGAAATGTACTACATTATTTACTATAAATTTGGAAATTAATAGTAATAGTAGTAATAGTAATAACAACAAAATCATAGAACACCCCTTCCAGGTCATGCCTCTAGTGGTCACCTCCAATAGCTCAACCACTCACAGCACCAGCATGCTGGGCTGTGAATTCACCTGTGGATGAACCCTCCGACAAGTACAATATTGTACTCACAATCCAGTCACCTTCCAGACATGTAAGACTTTTGGGAGATATTTTAGTTCTAAGCCCTAACAAAGGTCTAGCTTTGCCTGATGTAAAGGCCATGTATTTGAAGGCAGCGCAGTGTGGCTCCACGTGTGCTGTTTGATTTAAGCTGACTGAGTGACTAGGAAGGAAAATGCCCAGAGGTGAGCTCCAGGGCCTGGGTCCTCCCTGCGGCTGGCTTATGTGTGGTGGGCCCTGGCTGTTTTTAAGGATTTTTGCTGAACTCACTGTGAGCTTTTTAGTCAATGCGTGTGTTTCCATGGAGCACTCTGAAATTGTTTTGACAAAGTTTTCTTTAAACATATCGACAGAGCTGAGGTGAATTTATTTATCTTTTGTTTCCAGCCAATAGATGCCATGAGTTTGTTCAGTACTCAATCATTCATTTATTAATTCTTTCAAGCAATCCATGTGCACAAAGTATGTGCAAAGCTCTAAGACTCTAATGATGAGTAACATCAAGCTTCTTTCAACCATTTTATTACTTGGAATTTTACTTCCTTATCCATGAACTTGGCATTGTTAGTGAGGATTGGTCAGCATTCCTAAAATATACTTCAATTTGAGTTTATTTGATTTGGTCTCATGACAAGACTAGGACTATGGATGTTTAAGTGGTGAGGTGCCTTCACATATGAGATTGGTTGTGCCTTACAATTAGTGATGTTAACCTAGACCACCTCGTTAGAGTGGTATGTGTTGGATTTCTACACGATTTTTTTTTTTTTTTTTTTTGTGGTACTGGGGACTGAACTCAGGAACCTGCACTTCCCAGGCAAGCACTTATTCTACTGAGCTATCTCCCCAGAACTCAGGACTCTGCACTTCCCAGGCAAGCACTTATTCTACTCAGCTATCTCTCCAGCCCCTATAGTATTATTTTTCATATTTTATTCTTTGGAACCAAGTCACTAAGTCCAGCCCTGACTCAACAGTTCTTAATATTCCCTTCCTTATGAGAGGGACATCAAAGAATTGGTAGAAAAATGTTCAAACCAGCACAGTTATCAATAAACATACAAAGGAAATAACTTGAGGTTATACAAACATCTTGGTTATCCTCAAAACTTAATGCTTTAAATTTTATATCCATAAATAGATCTTGCTTGTAACAGTCATTACTATTGAGTTCTAGTGGTGAATTTAAAAATTTCTCCTTTTTATATTATTGGGAAGTCTTTTATTTATTATTTTATTTTTATTCATTTTAATGAGAAAAAAGATAAAACAGTTTCAAAACAAGTTAGGATGGTTACAATAATACCATGCATATTGTTGTCTTCATAGTATTTGGAGGACAAGATGCAGACTCAATATCTTGTCTAAGCAATATGAGTACAAACTTTTATTCTCAGTGAACTAGGAGAAAGTTGCTGTGTATCTATATTGCCTCTCTTGTGTATATGTATATCTTTTAATTTTTTTAGTTTTAAAGTTTCTAATACTAGGAGAAAATATCAGACCATGTCTTATAAGCAGATTTTAAGTCAAAGATATAGTATGAATCACAGAAAAAGTTATAATTAAACAATATTCAGAAAAGTAATTAAATGTCAGTTAAAATTAAATTACATATTTCAAAACAATATTCCAAAGTTGAAATCAAATTGTGAGTCCAACTGAGAGGCCATATGTACAAATCTGTAATCAATTCAGAGTACTCAGAGTTTTTGAATAGGTTAATATATACAAAAATATCAACTAAGAAAAAGTCTTCATGATAGTAAAGAATTACTAAGAATAAAACACAACATAAATACTAGAATGGCAAACATATGACCAGCACTTCCAACAGTTTGAGGATAGGATATTGCACAAAGTTCTAGTATGTCATGTACATGGACAGTGTCCATGATGCTTACTGGTGGTCAGGTGTTATTTGTGAGACTGAACTACTGCTAGTTCCTAGATATCAACCTGGTAGACCTGGACAGAATCATGACTCATAGGATGCAGGAGAAGTCCATTTGTAGAATATGCTGATGGACATATTCTGCTGCTGTACACAAAAGAATAGTTGAAAGACTGCTGTTGCATACTTCTTTTTCTCCTGTATTTGTTTGCCCTTTTTGATGGGTTCTTTCCATTCTCTTTTGTGGAGTTGTGGTCATTTTGATCCCTCTGTAGAATATGTTTTAGTAAATTGTGTAGGGTTGGCTTTGTCATCATGAAATTCTTTAGTTGTTCTTTGTCATGGAAGTGTTCCACTTCTTCATCAAACTTGAAAGATAGTTTTGCAGAGTATCACAGACTGCGCTGGAGTTTGTTTTCATGGAGGACTCAAAGTGTCTGCTCCATGCTCTTCTTGACTTCATGGTTTGTGAAGAGAAATCTGTTGCTGTTCTGATGGGCTTTCCTTTAAATGTGATCTGTTTCTTTTCTCTAGCAGTTTTAGTATATTGTTCCTGTGCTGAATTTCTACGATCTTGATTATTACAAGTTTGGATGTGGTTTTAATTAGGTTGATGTTATTTGGAGTTCTATATGCTTCAGTTACTGAATGTGAAATTGTTTCCCCATATTTGGGGAATTTTCTGCTATTACTTTTACCCATATTATTTTCATATCACTTGTACTGACTCCTTCTTTCTCATTGATTCCTGTTAATCTCACATTGTTTACTTTTGCATTATCTTGCAGATGTTGAATAATTTTTTCCTGCATCCTAGTTGTTTTTAAGAGATCCTTTCTTTTTCACTGGCTGCGACTGTTTCTATTTTCTGAAAATAGGTGAAAGTCTATTTTCACTTTCATTCATATGGTTTTGCCAGCTTGTGATTGAAGTTTTAATCTCCTATATAGCATTTTGAATCTTCTTCATGCGTTACTTTCCTATATTGCACATTCAAGGATTCCATCATTTTTCTGTTCTCCTCTCTTTTACTCAGTATCTTCTTTAGAAGCACTTAGTACTTCTTTCATTATAGTTATCATTTTTTCACTTCAGAAATTATTTCTGATCTGACTTCCTCTATATCTTTCTGCAGTTGTTTCTTTACTTCAGATGCTATTACTTCAGAGATTTCAGTTGTGTGATTTCCAATTTCTTTTATGCTGTTGTCACCTGCATTTGTTCTGGGTGGGCTTGGTGCATTTTGCTCCTTCTCTTTGTCATTTTATATAGCCCTGCCTTCTGACCTTTGATGTAGTGCTTTGGTAGAGTTCTAACCTTGGCACCAAATCTGGATCTACCAAGTTCAAACTTGCCCAAATGGGTGCGGCTTGAGAATGGCTGCTGTGCTCCATTTCTTCCTGCTGTAGCCCTTGGAGGTGAACCTGCTATGCCACTCTGGCAAGATTTTCTGCTTCTGGACCAGCTGGGTGGGTCTTGTCTCTAGCCTCTGTGCAAGGAGTTCTGCCGCAGTATTCCACACCGGACCTTTCTGATGGATGAAGTTCGACTCACATGCTGAGTCTTATTGCTGGTTCAAATGAGTTTTCAGCAGGCCCCAGGCAGTCTCATTCACATGCCGGGCCTGGATGCTGGGTTGAATGAGTTTCTGGTGGGCCCCAGGTGGTTACAGTCACACGCCAGGCCTGTTATTGGGAATTCTTTTGAAGGAAGATTTTAGCAATTCTCTCCTACTTCATTTATTTCCATGTCATTCATTTATATCACTATGAACTCATGAATAGTCATTTAAGTCTTTGAGTTATAGCTACTGTTATTTATTTTACTTCTCCAATTCTCCTGGCTTTGGTCATAGGGAGTTCTTTTAGGTTACCTCTCATGCTGTGGTGGCAGACCTCCACGCAGCTTTGGGTGTTTTAAGGGCTTTCTTGCTTATTAGAGGTATGAGGTGGTCCAGATCTGTGTTGTGTCTTTGTTGCCTCAGCTCTAGAATCAGTCATTTTCCCAGGAAACCTTGGTTCCATTGACTGGAGAATGGTATTAAAAACCAGTGTCTGGCAGCTGGGTGTGCTTGTTGCTACTGTGAATCCACAACTAAAATTTGAGGAAAAGATATTACGCAGCTACCACTGAAAGTGCCTAGGCGGGTTGCTTGTCTTGGCAAAGTGAGGCGATGCTAAACCTCTGCACTGGCACTGTTGACAGTGTCTGTGGCTAACTTGGGCTCTGGTTGTCAGCAGCCATAGTGTCTTAGTTACTTTTCTCTCATTGCTATGAATTCTGTCTTAGATACTCTGCTTTCATTGGCACAAATACCCAACACTCAACATGAGGGAAGGAAAGCTTTATTTAGCTCACAGTTCCTGGAGGTTTCAGTCCACATTCAGATGGCTCAAAAGCAGAGCGGCACATAGGAGAGGGCAATCTTCCATGACAGCAGCAAAGAACAAGAGAGCAAAGGGGGAGAGTAGCAGCAGCTCTGGCCGCTAACTTCTCTTCCGCCCTTACATTGAAATGCAAATCACCTGCCCCAGGGGAAGTGCAGCACCCACACCTACAATAATCAATTACAAATTCCAGAAACCACCCCATGACTGCATGAGGCTTTGGGGGGCCACTATGCACAAACCATAGCACATAGCCTGAATCCTAGTCTGTCGTTTGTGGGTTATGACCTTAGACAATATGAGTGACCATGGACAGGTCATTCAGGTTGTCTTTGTCTTAATTCCCTCATTTGGAAAAAGAAGCTAATGTCACCTGTAGAAGGAATTAGATGAAGCAAAATATGAGAAGCTCTTGGTGGCTCCATCTCACTATCCTAACACGAAGAATTCAATTTTATTGATAATATTCTCCAGTTTTTGAATTAGTGAAGAGACTAGTGCCTCAAAGAGTCAAAGGAGTGTGGGATTTCTCTTGGGACTAACAGGAAAAAAGGGGGAGAGAGAAAGGCTAACCAACATCCAGACACCTTGGATAAAAACTAGAAATCCATAGCCCTTAAGGTCTGAGTGAAACCACAGAGAGGAAAGTAGCAGTGAGTAGCAATGGCTAACTGAGAGGTAAAAGCCTTGACCCAAGGACTTCCACAGAGTTCCAATATGGCTGCCCAAGGCTTGCTGGAGGAAAAGTTGAGAAGGAAACTGAGGTCTGTTTAACCAGAGAACAAGGTGTTATGGAAGGATGTCCATCAGCAACATCTGACTCCACTGGGGCAAATGTTGGCAAGGACATGTCTCCAGCCCTCTTCAAGTTAGAATGTCTTATGCAGAAATGGCTCTTTCTGCTTTTCCACCTGCCCTCCCCCAACCACAAGCACTGCTCTGGCTGCACCACGCTCTCTCTGAGCTCCTGGCTCCTGCTAAGCTTCATAGCCGCCGCCTCCCTCAGCCACCATCATGATTAGCTACCGGGATCTCGTCAGCCACAATGAGATGTTCTCTGACATTTACAAGATCTGGGAGATGACAGATATGGTCTGTGCTTGGAGGTGGAGGGCAAGACGGTCAGTAGAACTGAGAGTAACATTGATGACTCGGTGTTTGGTGGCAATGCCTATACCAAAGGCCCAGAGGGCGAAGGCACCAAAAGCACAGTAGTCACTGGTGTAGATATTGGAATGAACCATCCCTTGCAGGAAACCAGCTCACAAAGGAGGCCTATAAGAAGTGTATCAAAGATTTTATGAAGTCAATCAAAGGTAAACTTGAAGAACGAAGACCAGAAAGAGTAAAACCGTTTATGATGGGGGCAGCAGAGCAAATCAAGCACATCCTGGCTAATTTCAAAAATTATCATTTCTTTATTGGCACAAACATAAATCCAGATGGCCTGGTTGCTCTCCTGGACTACCGTGAGGATGGTGTGACCCCATTTGTGGTTTTCTTTAAGGATAAGGATGGTTTAGAAATAGAAAAATGTTAATGGATTAGGTGGTAACCTTGGATCTAGCACTTGTCATAACTGGCTGCTGCTTGTCATCGACACAACACCAGGATTTTAGACAAATGGGACTGATGTCATCTTGAACACTTCGTTTATTTTGACCGTGATTTAGTTGGAGTGGAGGTATTGTTTTTTTGGGGGAAAAAACACAACATGTAGGTTGTATAAAAATAAAGAGCACTTAAACTCATTTGAGAGAATGCCTCTTAGTCTAATGCGTATCTAAACTATGTGGACTGTGGTGTTCACGGAGAAAACACAACCTGGTCAGAGACCACTGCTAAAAAGCATGAGACTGTCCTCAAATAACTACTGCAGTAAACTACTTCTGAGACTGGAATATATGACAAGAATCAAAGTTTTAATTCTGAGGTGCAGAGAAGGGAAAGAGAACTGCTATGTTTATAGCAATGCCAACATTTGAAGTGGAGCCTTACATATTTCATAAGTAGTTAACCCTGGAAGAGATAACCAAAAGAACAAAAGGCTCAACCTGGGGGGGAAAAAAGAAAAGAAATGGCTCTTTCTGATTTCTGCTTTATGTAGAGTAGAAAAGATGGGCCCCTTTGGGAACCGTGATCAGTATACCTCTTAACACGGTGGTTACTAGCCAGCCAAACATCCATTCTAAGACGTGTGATGCTTTATATATGGAGTTTAAATAACACAGCCCAATCCATTTTGAGACTCTCCAGGGGAGCTGGAGGGGCAGGTGGCCTCTCTGATCTGTTCCCTTGTGCCAATTACTTGTTCTTCAGGAATGGGACACCATCCAACACTCACCACAGGAAGAGGAATTTCTCTCCTTAGATCTCCTCCCCCTTCTCCCTCCTGTCCTTCCAGGGGCCTTTTCTGTGGCCCTCACCTCCTCCTTGGCTCACTGCCCTCAGAGCCTCACTCTGTGCTGGTGCTCAGCCATTCATTCTCCAGAAGCCTGCTACTACTCAGGAAGCTGAGCGAGGGTTGGGAAGAAGGGATAGGAGAAAAGGGTCTTCTCAGTTCTGAGCTTAAATGAAGTGTCTGTAAAATAATAAAGTCTCTTGAGCACCTATGATAGTAACCATGGAGGGAATTAGACTGAAAACGGTATGCATGTTCTTTATTCATCTTAGCTTAATATGTACAACTTCAAGGAGGATGAAAAGCAAGGAAATCAGACCTTATTTCTCCAGAATAATGTAATACTTAATTGTCTTAGGCTGTCTGGGCTTTAATAGCGAAATAGCTTGGGCTGGGTCACTTATTATAAGTTTATTGCTCTTAGTTCTGCAAACTGGGAAGTTTAAGATCAAGGCTCTTACAGATTTAGGGTCTGAAGAGGTCCTGTTCTGGACAGAAACTACCAGTAGTGTTCTCACATGGCACAGAGATTAATGAGCATCCTTAGATCATCTCAGGGCATTAATCCCACTCATGAGATTAAGAGATAACCAACTTTTAAAGCTCCTGTCTCTTACTACCAACACATTGGAGGGGTTAGACTTCAATGTATGAATCTTGGGAGACACAAACATTCAGACCATGGCAGTCAAATTCAAGAATTCATTGTTCTAGGCACTCTCTGTGCCTGAAATATTATCAAGGATCCTTTCATGTAGTACCATTATTATTCCTATTTTATTAGCAGGGAAACTAAGGCTTAGAGAGATGAAATGACTTACCTAGTTCTCAGAGCTAGTTCATGTCAGGGCAAAGTTTTAAAGCCAGGCCAATCTGATGCAAGTATCTACATCGTCTTTTAATATAAAGACAATATTTGATTAGAATAGATGAGTGCTCTTAATATAAAAAGGTGCCTGAAAAGATAGTGGATGATTGGGTCATGGAAGAAGGTACATGCCCTTGAGAAAGTGATGGGTGAATGATACTGAGGGGACAGAGCCAAGCACTGGCTGCAAGGAGCTTTGCTTCTTTGGGTCTCCTGGCCTGTGCTGTTGGCCTGGGGCTCCTAAGCTCCCTTCTTTTCCTTGTAGGATGTAGCAGCTGTGTCCCGCAGCTGTTTCTCAGCTCTCTGATGAAGCACAGTCTTCCACATAATTTGTAAGCTCATTAGATGTTGCATAATTTGCTGGATTTATAATCGAAAAAGCGCCTTGGGAAAATTTCCTGTAAAGTGAAGAACTCAAAGTCCAAGGCCAAATGATTTTATCTTCATTCATTGCTGGGTTCCTTGGTTGACAGCATATATCTATGCAGGTCCTCACTGTCCTGGACAACTTAGTTTTTAACTCAAATGTCCAGCAAGTCCATTTTTGTTTGTATGCTAGAAATAGCTCACCATTACTGTGAGTTTTCTTTCTTTCTTTCTTTCTTTCTTTCTTTCTTTCTTTCTTTCTTTCTTTCCTTCTTCTTCTCTTCTTCTTTTCCTTCTCTCTCTCTCTCCTTTTTTCTTGTACCAGGAATCATACCCAGAGCCACATGTTTGCCAGGCAGGCACTGTACATTCCTGACCTTAGTTCTTTTGATAAATGGTAGAATTTCATTTCTTTTCCTTAGCTTTCTCTGAGCCTGCACAAAAAAATTTGCTGACATTCTAGTCATATAGATAATTTAGCAGATTTTGCATTTGTCGTGACTAGAAAAGGTTGGTTGTTTTTAAATAATCAGAAGAGTTGAGGTGTTTGCATTGTACAATTCTAGTTCTGCTCAGGTATCTATTCTTATGTTACATATCAGTCTAAACTTACGCGGCTTAGATATAATTGAATATCACTGGTTAAATTTTGTAACTGACAGGGTTCAGTGATAGGATTCCTCCTTAGCTTGTCTGGCAGGGTGAAGTCTAACATCACTGAAACTGGAGCTGTTTGAGGGCTCCAGTGGACAGGACAACAGATGTCTTCTTCATGCTTGTTGTTTGCCAACTTACTAGGGCAGCCTAACATAGCTGAGGTTTCACTGGACAATTTTTCCTCTCTCTTTCTACCTATCCTTTGCAGGTAGTCATGGGTTAGTTGGCCTTGTTATACCATGGACGGCTTCCCCAGAGCAAAAGCTGCAATAGGTGGAGTTTGCTTATGACATAAATTTTTTTTCAGTGCATATACAGTTTATTTAACATCCAAACTTCATTAAGACGTGCAATATGGCAACTTTACTGGGGACTTAACCCTACCTAGGATATGATTACTTGCCGGGGCTTAGCAACAGGGTACAGTTCACAGTTAGCACTAATTAAATACTTATTGAATAACTACAATATGAAAACAAAATGCATTCAAATACTTCCTTTAAAAAAAGTCAGTTTTAAAGGCCTTTCTAATCAGGCTAAAGACAAACACAATAAGGGCAGATATGCTAGTTTAACATAACTGACTGATTTTTAGATAGCACTTATACCTTTCAGTCCACAAGTATATTATTAAATGATAGAGAAGATATAATACAACCATTTCTACAGAACTAGGAAATAAATTTCTAAGAAAGATTCTACAGACCCCATCTTTTATACCCACCTCAACAGTCTAACTCTAAAAAGAATAAAGCCAATGACTTTCCTCACAAGAGCTCATGACTAATGTCGCTTTGCTACCAAAATCTGTGTTTCTGATCTGTTATGAGCATTGAGACAAGATTTAAAAAATTCACAAAGCACAGTGCATGTTGTGATTGCCTGTTCAGCAACAGTGAGCACTTCATTCAAAGCTGTATCATCCCAGGAATTGAATGAGGTCAGCCACATTCATGGGCATTTCCTCCACGGTAGTATTGCAGAAAATCATGAAGAAGCCTCTTGTCTTCTTCAGTAACAAAGTTTATAGCTACACTTGTCTTCCCAAATTGACCCCCTCTGCCAATTCTGTGAATGTAGTTTTCATGATTGGTAGGTAGATTTTAGTTTATAACCAAAGACACTTGTTGCGCATCAGTTCCATGAGTTAACCAGTCAGTAGTGATCAGAACCAGGCTTGACCCTGATTCAAATCCCCTCATGATAACATCTTTATCCTTCTGCATATCACCATGCAGAGCAGGAACTGTGAAGTCCCTGGCATGCATTTCCTCAGTGAGCCAGTCCACTTTGCGCCTTGTATTGAGAAAGATAACAGCCTGCGTAGTGGTGAGGGTCTCATACAAATCACAAAGTGTATCCAACTTTCAGGCCTCTCTTTCAACATTAACATAAAACTGTTTGATTCCTTCCAGGGTCAATTATTCCGTCTTTACTAGAATCTGAATTGGATCTCTCATGAATTTTTTTGTCACCTTCAACACATCAGTTGGCATTGTGGCAGAAAAAAACACAATCTGAATACTTGTATTTAGTTTTTGGAAAATCTTATAGATTTGATCCTTAAACCCTTGGCTCAACATTTCACCTGTTTCATCCAAAACAAACATCTTGATCCATTTTGGAGAAAGGTATCTTCTGTTTAACATAACAAATAATCTCCCCGGGGTACCAACAACAATCCGTGGTGCTTCAGCCTGCAGTTCGAACATTTGTTCCACCAATGCAGGCATGATGAGTTGCTCCCATATAATCTCCAAGTGCCAGAATCACCTTTTGCACCTGTTGAGCCAGTTCTCTGGTGGGGGCGAATGCTAGTGCTTGGGTCTCCTTGAACTCAATCTCCAAATGTTTAAGGATGGAAATAGCAAATGTAGCTGTCTTGCCAGTACCTTGAGCTTCAGCAATCACATCATATCCTTTGATACAAGGAATAATAGCTCTTTGCTGAATAGCTGAAAGCTTCTCAAAACTGTAAGCATAGATGCCCCGAAGAAGAGACTCCGTTAAGTTCATGGCATCAAAGTTATCCACAATCTCCTTCCAGTTGCTCTCGATGACACCATCGGGGTCCATTCTCTCAGGGCCTCCATGTTCTCTGTCATAATCTGCAGAACCACCAGACATGATCCGAGAAACTGCTCAGTGCCCGACTGAAAAGCTTATGACATAACTTTGGATGTCACACCGAGTCACCTACACAATATTCTCTTGGTCATACTTTCCTGTGAATGGAGAATGCTTGAGCTCATGAATTCTAGACACTGGGTAATTACCTTATTTTGTACTCTATTTACACTATTTCATGTCCTTCCACATGCAAAATATATTCTCTTCTGCCCATAAAGCCCCATAATCTCTAAAAGCTTGTCTTATATTATGCTTTTAGTATTTTGGTTATCTACTATTATGTAATAAAACACATAAAAACTTAATGGCTTAGAAATAGCTACCATTTTATTGTCAAGATTCTGTGGTTGCTTTGGGCTTTGCTGGTTGGTTCTTCTGCTCTTCATGATGTTGGCTCAGGTCATAATCTTGCAGGGCTTGGCTGGATAGAAACATAAAAGAAACTCACTGACTAGCAGGTGATACCTTCAACGCAGACTGAAAGGCACTGTAGACTTTGCTTGCTCCTTGGCTAGCTCAGGAGTGGATTAGATCTTTATTTGGAAATCAGAGTCAGGTTAACTTGAGCCAGTATGCGCATCACTCCTGTGATGCTTCCTTCCCATTTACATTTTGTGATGGTAGTTGGGGTTCTAGGAGCCTGGAAGGATAAATACTTCTGGGACCTGTCCCATAATGTCTTAATTCAACTTCTACTAGCTTCTTTGGTAACCACCAATGGGCATATTTTCTTTTTTCTCATGTGCTTTCCATATTCCACTCATGGCGGCAGTACTGAAAAGATTGGTAGAAGATGCATGTCCTTAGAGAAAACTCGTTAATGCTCATCATTACCTGCTTGACAGTCACTGTTGCTAGCACTCCTCAAACACATTCAACAGCTCTCTTTCTATCTTTTTTTTTTTGATCTTTTTGAGACAGGGTCTTGTTATGCAGTTCAGGCCTACCTTGAGCTCACTTTTGTAGCCCAGGTTGGTCTCGAAGTTGCACCAGTCCTCCTGCCTCAGCCCCCTGAGTGCTGGGATTACAGGCGTGCGCCACCACGCCCGGCCACTCTTTATATCTTGATGGCTTCTTGCCATAAGCTCATGGTTAACTGTGGAGGGAATCTTGCTGGATACAGTGAGAAGCCAGAAATAGAAATAGTCACTTACGTTATCAAGCTGATGCTCACCTAAGGGAGAAAAGGGAAATTTATAAATAACTTGGCCATGTTGTGGGAACTGATGTGATCTCTAAGAAAGGTGTAAACTGCGTGTGATAGGAGGTCAGAGAACAGAAAATTTCACGTCTGTGCTTTTCTTTTGATGCTTTTAGCTCTGAAAAAATTGCCCATTCCATGCTCTCCTTTCCCCATATGGATAAGGAGAAAAACATACCTTCTTTTTCAAGTCTATCCAAGGAGCAATGAGAGCCTGTGAAAAGGTGTCCATTATGGTTTTGGGCTTCTGTTTCAGGATCCAACACATCTTCAATGTCACAACGATGTAAAGGACAGGTGAAGTAGTGAAGATCTGCTTGTGTGTGTGTGTGTGTGTGTGTGTGTGTGTGTGTGTGTGCATGCGTGCATGAGTATGCGTGTGTGCTCACGTAGGCCCTTGTGTGTGTCCTGTGTGAAGCTTCCATGCTCCAAAGAAGGCTTCAAGGGGTAATAAAAGGAAGGGCTGCTGGGAGCACCAAGCTCGTTTTCCCATCTGTGATGGCTGGGGCCCACAGCTCACACTGGGAAGGGTCACAACAAGCTCCTCAGCCTGGTGGCGCAGCCACCTTTAATTCATATTTGCATTGTTGTGAGACTGGCTAGGCAGCGGAATAGCTGCCCACAAGTGGAGCTTGTGATGATGTCGAGAAATGAGATCACTGTTTAATGAGAATTCGTGAGATAAGGTCTACAGATGGACCGTTCTGAGGACATGTTTGAAACGCAGAGTTCCATTCATTTTATAACACACCTTACTGTGAGCTTAAATTGCAGTCTTGGAAAATTTAGCCCAGCAGGACTGGTATTTCTTAGAATAGCATCATGAACATAACATTGTGTTGAATAAGCCTGTTGCATAAAAGGTTATTTCGTAATTTTTATCATTGTAAGTCCTCTGTGCTTCTAAAATTGTCCTTCAAAATAGTGTGGAGTTGATATTTCATATATACAAAATTCTGTTTCAAAGTAAGTTTTATTGACTCTTTTTCTGGGGCATGGTCTTGCTCTGTAGTTCAAGTGGATCTTGAACTTTCTATGTAGCACAGGCTGGCTTCAAGCTTACAGGGATCTCCCTACCTCAGCTTCTTAAATGCTGGGATTATGGCTGTGTACCATCATACTTACCCACCTCAAAGCAAAATTTAAGGAACTATAGTTATAGATCCTATAACTCAGTTCATCCTTTGGAATTTGTCTTCTGTGTTTTACAGAAGTATTTTTATAAGCTAATTTTCTAGAGGAACATAGAAGTGGTGTTTTCTTAATCTGTGGCCAACATATTATGGGATTTTCTTCCTAGTTTTTACCTATGTAGTATTTTGGACCAAACCTTAGTCCAAAATATTAGAGTTAGATGAGGTAGGATCTGAATCCCAGGTTTTTCCAATATGAGATGTGATCACGGACAATTTGCATACTATTTTAAAGCAGTAATTTTTATATAGTTGGAAGGATTTTAGATGAGATAGGAGCAAGATACATAGCAGGCTGTGTATCACATAAGCGACTATGCAATAATCAATTGTAGCTATTATCTTGGACACCAATAAGAATGATATAATGTCTGCCTTTGGCCTTCACTGTGACTGGATGTTTAGAAATGTCACCTGACCCTGTTTCTCTTGAATTTGTAGAGCTACTGTTCTTATTAGAAGAAACATCATGTGCAGCCAATTTCAAGTTCATGAGTTTTTGTTCCCAGTGGGAAACCAGTAAATGATTTACATACATATTTCAGTAAAGATTGCTATGTTTCAATGTGTGTGCATTGTTCTAATTCTCAATAATGCAAAGTAGCTTGCCATTAATAGTATGTTGCATGCGATAAACATATAGACAGGGTAATGAACAGCACCTGCATGTGCGGGTCTGTGGAACACGCCTCTGCATGACATTCCACCTGATCTTGGGGTTGTCTATGTTACCCTCAAAAAGAATAACAATATAGTACGCAATAACAGGAGAGATGTTATTGGAACAAATTGTTGAGTATCTTGAAAGGAAAAGCTTTCAAGGAATTTCTAATCACAGAGAATTTAGGCTGAGGGCATTTGTCATGTTTCATGAATAGGCTCATGATTTTATGCTGGGTTAAAAAAATTGATGGAGGGTGGGAGTGGCTCCTCCAAATGCAGCTTTTCTGGGCTCCCTTTTGCTTTGTTTTTGCCCGGGGCAGTATTTTTTGTTTGCCAAGACCAGCTGCTTCCTCACTGGCCAGGTTTCCATTTAGCAGCTCAGGGCTGCCGCTCTGATGTTGGGGAATTTGCCCCTCCGAGCTTGGACAGGGCAGCTGTGTGTCCCCAGGCTGGGCGAGGGGGGTGAGCTGCCCCGAGGCCTGGACGGATGCTCCTCTCTGTTGCTCTCTCCCCACTATCCCCTCCCGGATCTTCAGCAGCTGTGACCTCTTGCTAACCTTGCCTGAGCTCCTCAGCTCTGCTGCCTCTGGGAGCCAGGTCTGGAGACAGAGGGGGGCTGCTGCAGCAATAGATGCCAGCTATTTTTTACTCTCCTTTTCTGTAAGAATAGTTAATAATCATAGCAGACCCTAAAATGATTGAATCCTTTCCTAGTTGCTAAGCATGAGATCTATAGCTGGCATGCAAACAAATCTCAAACTACCTCCACAGGAGGACACACGTATTTTTAAATTTTAGTCTGAAATGTGCCGTAAATCAACGATTGCTACATCTTCTTTCCCCTACTGTGTGCTGTGTTCAGGGACTGAGGAGGCAGAGCTGGAGCTCCGCCGAAAGCCTTGATCTGTACCTTGTGGGTGAGCCCACTCCCTCCGCTCCTTTATCCTGGAGCTGTCCCTAGGGGCTGGATTGGGTTCCCCAAGCCTCAGTGTGAGACTTGACTTAGAAATTGGGTTGTTGCAGGTGTAGTGAGTTGAGGTCATTCTAGCATAGGGTGGCCTCACCTAAAGCATAGATGTCATCTGTCCCCCAAGAATTCACGGTGGGAGAGTGTTCCCTGGTGTGGAGATGCTCAGAGCTGGTGGCACCTTTCAGCATGGAGGTTTAGGGTGGCATGCTTAGGTCACTGGGCACTGAGCTCCAAAGGGACGCCTGCAGTTTTCATGGTGTACTGAGTCTCTTGACAGGAGTGTTATAAAAAATAGCAAGGCTGGCAGCTCTCCTTGCTCTGGCTTCTGGGCACTGCGTGATCTGTTCATCTAAGCCGTGTTCCCATGGAGGTGTTGTCAACCATGCATGACATAGCAGGCCACCTTGTGAAAGCTGGTACTAAGCTATTTGGACTTTTAATATCTGAAACTGTGAGTATAATAATGTTTCTTTTTCTCGCTAAAAGACTGAACTTCTGGTGTTTTGTTACAGTAATGGAAAATAAACCAGTATAATGAAGGAAGCCTGAAGACAAATGGGAATAACACAGGGAACCCTCAGAACTAAAGACGGCCTCGGAGTGGGTCTTCCCTCCCACCTTCAGGGGAGCCAGCGTCTGCGCATGCCTTGATCCAGAGCTTCCGGCCTTCAGAAAACACACACAGTAAATCTTTGTCTTTTTAGCAACCATTTTGTGGCCTGCTCTTATGACACGCCCCTCCCAGCAAACTAATACAAATAGGGAGCATGTTCCCACTGTTTTTCCTGGGGATAACTGCCGACTCACCATGGCCCGAGAGGCCTGGTCTTGACAGACTCCAGTTCACTCTGCTGACACTCCTGTCAGAAAGGAGGGCCGCCATCAGGACTGCTTATCTGAGGACACCCTGTGCCCTCCGTCCCACAACCCTGTCTTCCTTCCTCGTAGACTTGTCACTGCCTACCACAGGCTTGCTTACTTTGGTGGGGTCTTTCCTTATCTATTTTCCACAGACAGAAAGTCCTGAACAACAGAAGTTGTTCTAGGAGGCTCCCCTAAGTTCACTTCACTACTCAGCATAGAATAGTTTTCTGAGAAAATGTCTGGTGCAAGAAGAAAAAGAAGGTAAAATCTAACTTGGGAATATAAACTTTTTGAGTGTTGTTAAAGTCATACTTCTGGACTCATGCATACCTTCCCTCTTTTTATCCCTCTCTCTGAGGGTTGGGACAAAACACTTGACTTGCTGCCTGGCTGTGGACACCCTGGGCCTGCGCTTCTGTTGACCTGCTGTGGATGAGGTGGTTTCTTTGACTTCATCTTGATTTGTTTCTGAGCTGTACAGAAGAGCCAGTCAGCTCTTATTTGCATTTTGCCTAGAGAGGGGAGGCAGTAGCAGGAAGCAAGGCCTTCAAGAGAGCCTGAGCTCCCTGACAGACGTGTCCCAGGGAATGTGGCAGCTTCCACCTCATCTGCGTCTTAGGGAGAGGCTGTGAGGCCCTGCCTCTGTGGAGGCAAAGCATGAGGAAATGGTACTTTGTGAAAGCCTCAACTCTGAACTTCAGGAAGAGTAGAAAGGATCTCACATCATGATTTGGGTATGGGTGATAATGTGAATTTTTCCAGAGGGACTGGATAGATAGGATAGGCAGTGGGTGGAGAGGGCTCCCAAGGAAGTAGTTCAGAGAGATACTTTTGCAATAAAATCCCTAAGAGTGAGAAAGCACGAGGAGGATCTTACATATATAGCAGCCCAGATCTCCTTGGTGGCCATTTAAGTGTGACACTCATATGTACGATTCATTTGTATTTCAAGGACTCAAGGATGAGTGACTGAAGGTTAGCAATGGGTTAAGAATGGCCTTAAGCGCCGCAGCCTGAATGATAAGGAAGCAGAGGGGCTCCTATCTTAGGCAGGAAGGGCTGGGAGGAGACAGCCTTTCTGAGCAGACAATGGTGTGTTGGACTCTGTATTTGTCACACTTAAGGTGATGAAGGGACATACAAATAGAAGAATCTACTAGCCATTGTGAACATATTACTCAGAGAATTCCTATCTGTGGTAGGCAAGGTGCCTGGAAAAACAAATCTACGTGATTAGCACATAAATAGGAGCTCCTTAGTTTGAAGCTAAAGACACGGTTTGCTCTTTCTGGCTGTTCAGCGGAATGTTTTTGCTCCAGAGCCATTGTGCTTTTGATGATCACAAGCAGGCACGTACTCATACGCACGCACAAATGCGTGAGAGCTATTTTCTGCCATTGCGTGCTGAGTCCTGGGATTCTAGAGAACTGCTCCAGGTCTGGCTTCGCTGCGCCCTGGGAGGGCCCTCGGGTTACTTGTCTTCGTTCTGCGCGGCTGCCGCGCTGCTGCTCACTGGCGGGCGCACACATGTGTCCTCTGTGATCTCTCGCTCTAGCCTGGAGTAGCAGCCGCGTGTTGTGGCCAAGCTCACCCTTTGCTATGACAGATTGCGGCGCCACAGAGCCCCTTCAAATGCCTTTTCTTTTGCCTGTCTTTTTTTTTGCCGAGAGCAGCTTTTAGTGTCCTCCTTGGAAAACAAGTACAATAATGTGAGATATCCAGGGCCAGAGCTCAGCAAATAAGTACCAAGTTAGGACTTAGAAGTGAAATAAAGAAGTTAAAGCCATGAGAAGCTTCCAAGGTTGCTGAGGTATAAACATGTCTAATTGGCAAGTGTGTTCTCTTTAAGTACTCAGGAGAGAAAGATCATTGATTTATGATTCCCACTCAGAGCAAGTCCTTTCACAGCATCCAACACAAGTTTTATTTTTATTTTCTGTAGGTGTGTGCCGCCGCCGACAAGGGTGTATGGAGAGTTTTCACCAGCAATGAAACCCTGTTGGCTTTCAGTTGGTCCAAGAAAAGAGCGATTTTCCTTTTGTTTGGTTTCTGAGTGTTTATAAGCATACACCATTAAAAAAACTGATGAGTAAAATATTCAGGCAGAAAATGTAGATAAATGAATACAAGCTGTCATCTTCTTCCACCCTTAAATCCCTCTGTGGGGAGGGAGTGTTTGAAAGGTTGGGCCAATAGCTTTCCAAGCCTTCTTCTTTCTGCATATTTAAGTGTCCACCTGGAGTTCTCTGTCCAGGCATGCATCTCAGGCCAACTTCCTCAGGGAAGATTTCCCTGATGATGCAATCCAGACTAGCATGTTTCCCACTCCACCTTGGCCTGCCTTTATTTTGGTTTTCTTCTACATTTGTCACTGTTGGCCATAAGCAAAATAATGCTCTCTTCTCTAAGAAGATGCCCATTTCCTAGTCCCTGAGCCTGTGAATATGTTGCCTTCAATGGGTAAGAGAACTCAGTATCACATGAATAAAGTAAGGGCCTGGAGGTCTAGGGATACTTTTACGGATCATCCCGGTGGGTCTAGTCCTTAAAATGGAAAGCTGCTCCAGGCTGGGTCAGAGAGAAGAAGGACAAGTGATTGAGGGTAGGAAAGGGGCTTGACCTGCTCTTGCCAGCTCCAAGAGTAAAGGGAGAGTTTTTTACGTGAAGTAAGTGTCCCCTAGAAGCCAAGGGTGACTCTTGTCAACAGCCAGCAAGCAAGGAAATGGTCTGGACCTCAGTCCTACAAACAAACAGAGTTGGATTTGTCCAACAGCTCAAATGGCCAAAGAAACAGCCTTTCTCCTGCACCTTCAAGAAGGGAACCCAGCCCTTGCTGGATGAGATGGGCTGGAAGCTGACACAGAATGATGAGAAAGCTAATCTGTGTGTGTAGGCTACTAGGTACCTCATAATTTATTATGGTACCAATGGAAAACTAGTGTATCCTTCAAATTTTGTTGGTCTTCCATTGATCTGTTTATTTCTGCGTACATCATAGCTCACGATGTTCAAAACTGAGAGAGCTTGTCTGTTTGCTCACTACTTTGTCTGCCTTGATTGCTCTTAGATTGTTGTAGGCTTTAATTTTGCTATTGTCAGGTGAAAATATGATTGTATAACACATGCGTTTTTGTATATGACATTAGGTTGTAGATACCATTTATATATCTACATAGTACACTTTCATGTTTAGTCCTTTGTGTTCTTTATCTATTGACCTACACGCATACTTCTTCACAAATACAACAGTTTAATTTACCTAAGTACCTAGTATTTGGAAGTACAGCTATACAAATATTATTTTTTTTCTTAAAATTTCTCAGATTTTCAAAAAAAGAACCTTTCTTTTGAGTATTAAATTTACAATCATTGTGTTAGGTTCATTCTGATTTGTTTTCATACGCCAATTAATTTAAGGACAGCTACTATTATGTATAATATATTGATCCTTTTATCACATTTGTTATTTTATTTCATTTTAGTGTTTTACTGTTTTTGTGATAAGTCTCTTTTATTTTTATTTATTGGTACTGGGGATTGAATTTAGGGACTTGACATGAAGCTATATTTGCAGTATTTTTTTTTTTTTTGTATTTATTTTGAGACAAAGTCTTGCTAAATCCCTCAGTTGCCCAAGCTAAGCTTGAACTTGGGCTCCTTCTCATCAGCTTCCAGAGTGCTAGGATTAAAGGCAGGTGCTGTCATGTGCAGTTTATCATAAGGACATCTTTTGTTCATTGAATTTTATAAGAAGACATTGCTGATAAATGAAGATGCCAGTCATGTTGTGTATCGATCCCATGTGTGGAGATCCTCTGCACTGCTTGCACTGGTCACACCAGTTTTCCAGTTGATTCCTTTAGATGGCCACCTCGCATAACATTACAATGTCATCTCTTTCCATTCTCCCATTTCATTTTTGTTCTGTGACTTCTTGGCAAGACCATGAGCTCTGGCATGATGGTCACATGGGGTGGCAAGATTTAGTGTCGTTTCCTTTAATTAAGTGGAAAAGTGCTTCCTCCTCCTTAAACCCATTTCTGTCCTGTATATATTTTTAGATTTGCTAAGCCTTATTCGAACACAGCTTTCTCTGGGGTCATCAAAGCTCTCTCAGCTCTGGGAGCTTGTGTGGAAATCCTTACTGTGGAGGATCATGAAGACACTTCTGGGGTAACATGTAAGGAATGCCTGGGGCTTGCTTTCTCTGTAGAATGGAAGCCCATCCCCTGTCCATGCTGAGATGCAGGGCTATTAGTTGAGTATGTGGCTAAAGCCCTGGTGGCTCACCTGTGGTTTGTCTGTGGCTCTCCTGGGAAATGGTGGTGAAACCATTAGGAGGTGGTGTGTAGCTGGAAGTTAGGTCACCGGGGGTGTGCCTATCAAGGGGATGCTGGGACGTTGGCCCTTTCTTCTCTTTTGGTTTCTCAGAGGCTGTGAGGTGACTATTTTCCCTGGCTCCACATTCCTACCAAGGAACTATAG